>OY855911.1:3733075-4038075 GCA_963693305.1 Meandrina meandrites
TGTGATATCGGCCTTCAGTAAACCAGTAGTTAGCGCTATAAAAAATATGCGGAGGTACACCTGAAGCCCGTTTTTCCTCCGTTTAACTTGGGTTAAATGCGAATATCTCGTTCGCGTTTCAAGCATTCCAAAAGCCTTATGCTCGTTTCACAAAGCTATGTTTAGCGGTGTCTTGTAAATTTTTGGGTGATCAGTTTGGGGATGTTTAGGAAGAGATGGTTTTTCTCAAAGGATTAGTAAAATTTGGAGACTGAATAAGAAATATTAAAGATTTATGTGAATTCAAAATTAGAATTTGAAGTTAAAAATTAGTTGACAGTAATAACAGTCCCCTGACAACCTGGGGTGGTCTTGCGTGGGGGTCAACTGTCTGGTGGTGTTCCTAAAATAATTTTCTCTCTTCTATTCATTGCAGTAATTTGTTTTCCTTTTGGGACTATGTGTTATGCTTCTGGTTTTCTATTTGGTTTTGGTTTTGGGTAGTTTCGCTGTGTTCTATGCATGTTAGTGTTGAATAATCTTTATTTTTGTGTTATGTTTGCTCTGCAGTAAGAAGAAGTAGAAATTTTGTAATAGCTGCTATTCATTGCGAAACAGTTAGTTCTTTTCTGTTGTTATAAGTGTTGATATAGATATAATTTTTCATTGCATTTTGATTTTGTAAGTTTGGAAATAGTATCAGTGGTTTTTGTAGTGCTGCAAATATTTGGTTTATCTTTTAGTATCTGGCAGAGGTATAAGCAGATATATTTATGTGCGCGTTGCATTTTGTCGAAACGGTATGGGCTAATTTTATCTTTACTTGCCAGAGGGTGAATTATTGACCTGCTGTGCTCACTCCTGAGATATCGAGTTGAACACTCCAAGATAAATTTCATATCTCCGCGCGCCATGTATTATTCTTTATGTAATTACTGTTTATTACGAAAACATGAGCCACAGGGGAATGTTTTTTACATTTCTCGAGTGTTCTCAAATGCCCTGAGTGTTTTATGACAGTATGAAACATGGCTTAGGCTTCTTTCTTTGCTTTATGATATAGATTTTAGGCGTAGCGAGTGAAAAGTATAATTTAAATAAGTTACTTGTAAATGTACAACAAGAGCGACTGAACGAAGGTGAAAAGTAGCCTGCGAATACAGCCGCCTCTCACTCGCTCCCGCTACTACGTGCGAAACGCGAGGAGAAATGCCAAACCGTGCGGGAGCGATGAGAAGCGGCTGTATTCGCAGGCTAGATGAAAAGCAGCAGATAGTTTACGGGAAGACCAGAACACTGACACAATTTCATTACCTTTCAATCTTGATCTTGTCCTTTTGAACTTCAATAAACTTCACCGACCTCTGAGTCCAATTTCGTCCCAGCATAATGTAGTACGTAGTCTTAATGACAGCCGTGGAGCCGTAAAAAAGTACAATATGTAAACACTTGCTTCGCTCGGCTTGCACAAGGCCTATAATTTCCAGAAAAGCTATTGCTGCGGATCTTCCCGTAAACCTTAATTGTTGTCACAATTTTCCAGCATGAATAGACGATTTAAGAGGAGATTGTCGAGGAAAATCTTCGAAAGAAAACTCTCTCGCTCGCTTTCCTTGCGTGTTTCACTCAACTCAAGGAGGGAACACCGAGCCACAATTTTTCCCGCCTCCTCATACTATCACTTCGTTTACATCAAATGAAATGTCCAGTGGATTTATACTTCAGTGAAAAGCAATTTAATAATGTTTTATACTCTGTTAAAACATAGGTTTTTAGCCAATCAGAGCGCTCGCAGACTCCTATCTATATTATAATTAGTTATTACTATCTGAGCTCAAATCTGTTGGCGGAAGGAAAGGTTTTGCAGTCGCATAGTTCAGTTTCTTTCAGCTTGATTCCTGTCGAGTTATTTTATCACTTCAGACGGTCATTCTTTCCGCGTGTGATCACCACGCGCAGCCGCTAGGGGTGTCAATTCTTTTCACCGTTCATTTTAGTACTAAATCACAATAAATAGACATGTCATGCGTATGTCATGGCAGAAATATATCACACATATACACATATGCTGAACTTTAGTCGCGCCTTGCTTACAAATTTAGCTTGTTTCCTATACGTAAATCCGTAAAAATAACCTGCAAAAACAACTTATAAATACAAGCCTATAACTCACATTTGTAAAACTCCCTGACGAAGTCCGCGACAGTCGGACGAAACGCGTAGCGCGTAGGAGAATAAAACAAGTTTTACAACTGCAGTTCGCCGAGTGCTGCTCACTAGTTCAATGTTAAAACATTGACACTGCTCAGGCCTGAGAACTATTGTCTCACCGGCTAACGCCCCGTTGCATTAGATCTGCAGTCTGCGGTTCGCATATTTTAGGTGGTAGATGTGTCACATGTTTGCATGCCACCACTTGCCCAAAGGAAATTTCTTGGCCAGGACGCTTCTTGGTAGCTTAGTGTAAAAATATCAGTTAGTATTTTGGCATCAGTACCTTTTAGAAGTAGAACTCGTCCGTCTATTTTAACACAGGGAGTCCTACTTGCGGGGAGCTTAAATGTGTTTCTTAAATTTGAGGGCAATTGGGTGGGAATAAAGGGTATCGTTTTGGGGAAGGGATAAAATCTTGAAAACTCGCTACGAATGTAGACCACTTTTCTTAAACCAAACAAGAACCTCAGCTTGAATTTTATTGGGTAATATGACGGAATTATCACATGTTGATTGAGAACGCAAGTATAATAGTGAATTCTTTATTGATTTTTAAATTAATCTGGTTTATGTTGAGTGTTTACTTGATGGTAGCATTACATCTAAGGGTATAGAATGGTCCTTGAAAAATCATGGGTCTCGGATAATTTTAGGCGAGTGTCGAAATCTCGGCGTGGCAAACTAGAGTCTCGGAATCTTGAGCTCGCAAAAAACAACGTTCGTCTCGGAATCTCGAATTTTGAAATTGAGTCTCCGTGTCTCGCAAACCAAGGAAAAGTTTTAATCAGTTTTAACCGTCACCAAATAACGGCAACGACAACAGCAAAGCAGAGAGCTACAGAGCCTTAGACTAGCGTTGTAATAGTCTCGCGCAGGTATTTCTCTGATTTCTAGATCACGGTGTCTCGGGCTCGGATTTTTGAATCGCGGTGTCTCGGACTCGGATTTGAAAAAAATTATAAAGTCTCGGTCTCGGATTTTAAATGAGGGTCTTGGCGTCTCGGCGAGGCTTGGCTTTTACCATTCTATACCCCTACATCTGAGCTTTCACTTCCTCGGGTCGCATCTTCACAGCCGAAAACTTTTTTGTTGTGAAAACAAATCGAAACTTTATTGATAAATTACATGTACGCGTATAAGAGCGCAAAATACTAGAATGCGACTGAAAAATCTACAAAAAGGTAAAGAAGAGAGTTGCCTGTGGTTAAATCCTCTTTTCAGGATAAAGTATCGTTGCAGGCCAAAGTGAATGCTTCTTAGTGCTGTCTTTTTGTAGTTTCTTCCGTTGCTTTTCCTTGCATTGGGATTAAAGTCCACAAGAAGTTCATTTAGTTCTTCTTTAGAAATTTCGTCAAAATCTTGGTCTTTGTCTGGATATTTTTCTCCGCCAGTCTACAGAAGGCTTTTAATGTAGACAAGGCAGTTTTTGTCGCTAACTGTGTGTTTTTTTAATCTTTTTCTTCCACAAGGCCGGCAATTTCTTGCTTGACCCTTGTTTTACGTATAAATTATCGCCTTAATCACGACCTGAGTAATGTGTACGAATGGTTGTCTGCTAACAAGCTTACTCTAAATATGACGAAAACTGACTTTATGCTTATTGCATCAAGGCAGAAGTTATCACAATTTACGGAAAGTCCCTCTCTTACTATAAATGAGAACGCAATAGAACAAGTAACCTCCGCTAAATCTCTCGGAGTTTATGTTGATCAAAATATAAACTGAGAGTGTCATATTGAAAACATTTCTAAGAAGATAGCTTGTGCCATTGGTGCAATTAAACGAATTTGGCATCTCACTCCATTTAATATTTTGATCAAAGTTTATAATAGCCTTATTCAATCACAATTTGATTATTGCAACGTAGTGTGGGGAAGCTGTAACAAGGGCCTTTCTGAAAAACTGCAAAAGCTTCAAAACCGCGCAGTTCGTACCCTAATGTCTGCGAGCTATGATAGTAATTTAGATGATTTGTTCCGGACACTGGGGTGGCGAAGACTCTATTATCAAAGATTGGAACAGAAGTCTATCCTAATGTATAAAACATTACATGGTATGACTCCTGATTATCTGAGATCAAGATTCGTATATCGTGACGATGTTAGTGCTTATATATATCGTTTAAGGTGGCTCCATATTTATTCCGGGCGCACTTGTCCATGACAAACTTTGCGTTATAACTTTTTAGGCTTTGACGCGATGGCGGTGAAACTTTGGGAAAATGTTCACCCATCATTCGGTAATAGTAATATGAAATTCGATTTAACTGGATAAAAATATTTTTGATATTACTGGCAATTAATTAGACCCCACTTTTTACAAAAAATCGAGTCTAGAAAAAAATTTTGCTGTTAGATTTTGGCTAAACTTCTGAAATCAGCTTATATTGACTAAATACATATTATAGTCAAGTTTTAGAAAAATCGTCGGAACAGAATCGCTGAAATATTAAGGTCACCTAAATTCGACACTTAAATTCTATTGAAATGTTCTTTTCTTGGCGCCTGTTGTGAAAACAAGCTACGAACCCAAATTTCTGCAAGAAGCATCCCCAATGCTTGCTAAATCAATGTGCCTCGCCGATTTGCGATCGTGACAACCGTTAAAAAGTATTTGCTTTCCCAGTATACATTACAAAATGATCGAAAACGAGTAATTCCATTTCCCGAGTCAACTCCGAGCCCGAGTCACATCCGAGTCCGAGTCAGACCGAGTCACTGGACAGCAATATACCTTTCAATCTCCAGATCATGAGGTTTTGGCTTTCGCAAGTCGTTCACAAGATCGCGAGTAGAAAGTGCAGACGTTCGACTTGGATTTTTGGCCTGGATTTCCCAGTTTGGTTTCGGTTTGATCTATTCTGGTTAGTTCCACTCCTGTTTGCTTGCGGTTAGCTCCATTCCGGTTTGCTTGCGGTTAGTTCCACTCCGCTTCGCTTGCGGCTAGTTCCACTCCTGTTTGCTTGCGGTTAGCTTTCATTTGTTGGTTAGGGAAACACTATGGAGGTCTATGGACTATCGTACAAATATTTATGCTTACAGCAAACTTTATATTTCGTAATGAACAAACCGCTGACCAGTGACTCGGCCACTTGACTCGGACTCGGATTTGACTCGGACTCGGAGTTGACTCGGTCAACCGGTGAACTCATCGAAAACCTTCTCAAACCAACAAAGTTACATTTGTCAAAAATGTTTCAAAATTACACCGCAGTTTTGTGTCAAACTCCTTCCAAACAAACTTCAGGATACTGCAATGTTTTTGCATCGATTTTTGCTGCTGTACGATGCTGTAAATTGGAGAATTTATGTTGGGATTTCAAGCGGCTCCGCGACTGTTCTCTGGCCAAGCGGACGAGCAGTTTTGTTTATGCAGTTCTGAATACGAAATGAGCACGTGCGTTATTTATTGCACGAACTCGCACCTTTTCAAGGGGGGGCGTGATATGCGCGCCGACTCGACGAGCCCGGGAGGTGAGGGAAGGCCTGAATTTTCTCGTGTGATTCTAAAGGTCGCTACACACGAGGGGACCGGTCGCAGGGACTGGTCGCAGGGACTGGTCGCAGGGACTGGTCGCAGGGACTGGTCCCCTGTAGAGTTTACACGATGGAATGAGTCGCGGGGACCGGTCCCTTGAAGGGTTCACACGCTGGGACCTGTTTCACAGCAAGATAGCAGTATTTATGACGTTTTCGATATATAAAACAAGATTATCACCTTGTGGAGATGGAAAATTATTGTTATTATTATTCCTATTATTGTTCATATCTAAGCGTGCTTACTGGACTGTGTTCAACAATTGTTTTAAAAACATAGAATGTTGACATTGTTCGAAATCCGCTCCTATTTTATAATTTTGATATCAGTTTTCCTTTCGGTGTTTTTATGCCTGAAAAAAAAAATTGCATCGTTTCATCAAAAACTGCAAAAGTAAAGTATTCTCCAGGCTAGCTGAAAAAAATATCCGATCAAATTTGCATAACATAAACCGGATGTCACGTATTCTCTTCATGAAATGGCGCGAAAACATGCTAACGACAGCTAGCGAGAAAATTTGGCGGGAACTTTGTTTTCATCGAGTAAAAATGGCTTCGAGAGTTGCGAAGAAAAAGACTCTATTGCTCCTGATGATGATGCAAGACGAAAAATTGCCGGTTTCTAATGAACGAAGAATCAATTACCATTCGTGTAATGGTGACGCTCCAATCTTCAATATTAATGCCAACAGTCTGTTCACTAGTATTCTGTTCAATCTGTTCACTACTCTGTTCAGGCATCGCCATCTTCAAACACGAACGTGCAGAATTGTGGGAGCTTAAAATGCTGATCAGCGATTGGTTCATTTTTAATTGGTCGCAGGGACCAGTCCCACGAACCTGTTCACACGAGGGACCAAGCAAAATATTGCGGGGACCAGTCCCTGCGACTGGTCCCACGAATTCAAACCAGTTTGAATTCGTGGGACTGATTTCGGGGACCAAAATTCAGTCCCTGCGACCGGATTTTTGACGAAAATTGGCCTGTTCACACGATGGGAATTGGTCCCCGGGACCGGTCCCTGCGATCGGTCCCTGCGACTAGTCCCCTCGTGTGTGCCGACCTTAAGTCATGATCATTCAATGTTTGATTTGAGAAAAGCCCGTGCGGAATAGTGCAGGGAAATAAATTACAATACACCTCATTGTTACTTTCATTGAGCGTACATCTTCCCTCCCCTCCTGAGCGCGCATATCAAATACACCCCCCTTGAAAAGGTGCGAGTTCGTGCAATAAATAACGCACGTGCTCATTTCGTATTCAGAACTACATAAACAAAACTGCTCGTCCGCCTGGCCAGAGAACAGTCACGGAGCCGCTTGAAATCCCAACATAAATTCTCCAATTTACAGCATCGTACAGCAGCAAAAATCGATGCAAAAACATTGCAGTATCCTGAAGTTTGTTAATGGAAGGAGTTTGACACAAAACTGCGGTGTAATTTTGAAACATTTATGACAAATGTAACTTTGTTGGTTTGAGAAGGTTTTCGATCATTTTGTAATGTTTACTGGGAAAGCAAATAGGACAATAAAATGACTTTTTGAGGGAATATTGTTTATTTGCGCCCGCGTAGTGCCATTTGCGGCCCGAGCGCGAAGCGCAAGGGCCGCAAATGACACTACAAGGGAGCAACTAAACAACATTCCCGAAAAAAGTCATTTAATTATCATTATTATCAATATACAAGGCCAAATAACATCCCTAAACATCCAGATATAAGCTTAAACTAACACATTTAATGAGCTTTACATGTTCAATAATACAAGTACTTCGCGTTGAAAATTTTGTGCTATGCTAAACTGAGGCCCATGTATTGTATAGGTGTAGTTAAAAAGAGCTGCTGTGTCTCTGAAAATGAGTGGAAAATAATAATTTACGAACTTACATTTTCCAGTTGAGCCTCGGCGTAAAATCCCCGCAATGCTTCAGCTAATTTAGCTCGACCCGAGAAACACAAAATGAAGTGAACCGTTCTTTTGTTGTGTTTCGTTTCTCGTAAGACAACAAGAAGTTGCTCTCTTTATATCTTCCCCTTCTGCTTTTGCTTCTACATCCGAATTTTTTAGCTGCATTTTGTCCCATTCATAACAGATAGGGTTTGATTTTTCTTTTCGAACAGTATTCGTGGTTTTCCCGCGTCATTAAACGTGACCTGATTGGTTAATATTCATCGGATGATGAACCGAGAACCAATCAGCTGCAGGGCCGTTAATGCATTAACGGCCCGCTGGGAGTCATTTGCGGCCCGCAAAGCGCGTGTTTTCAACAGGGCGGTTTTCAATTTGGCCGCGTATATTGATAATAATACTTTTTAACGGTTGTCACGATCGCAAATCGGCGAGGCAGATTGATTTAGCAAGCATTGGGGATGCTTCTTGCAGAAATTTGGGTTCGTAGCTTGTTTTCACAACAGGCGCCAAGAAAAGAACATTTCAATAGAATTTAAGTGTCGAATTTAGGTGACCTTAATATTTCAGCGATTCTGTTCCGACGATTTTTCTAAAACTTGACTATAATATGTATTTAGTCAATATAAGCTGATTTTAGAAGTTTAGCCAAAATCTAACAGCAAAATTTTTTTCTAGACTCGATTTTTTGTAAAAAGTGGGGTCTAATTAATTGCCAGTAATATCAAAAATATTTTTATCCAGTTAAATCGAATTTCATATTACTATTACCGAATGATAGGTGAACATTTTCCCAAAGTTTCACCGCCATCGCATCAAAGCCTAAAAAGTTATAACGCAAAGTTTGTCATGGACAAGTGCGCCCGGAATAAATATGGAGCCACCTTAAGGAATACCGAAAACAAATTAGTTCTTCCACAACCTCGAACTGATTATCTCAAGAAAAGTTTTTCGTACAGCGGAGCTCAGTTGTGGAACAACTTACCTATAGACCTAAGACAAGCATCTTCACTGGCCAATTTCAAATCTAAATTAAGTCGGCACAGTTTGAAGTAATATCTTAATTTTAAGTAAATTTTAGACACGGCCTCCATGAAAAGTAGACTTTTCTTATTTTTTTGTTATTTGAATTTGTTGTTATTAAATTTTGGTAGTTAGTTAGATAGGTAGACAGTCCAGTAACTTAATTGACTGATGGAAAAACCGTGTATAAATAAAGTTATCCTATCCTATCCTATCCTATCCTATCCTATCCTATCCTATCCTATCCTATCCTATCCTATCCTATCCTATCCTATCCTATCCTACTTAATTAGAAAGGTGACTCTCCGGTCACCCTTACCTCCTCACCCCCCCCCCCCCCTCCCCAACCACCCCCCTACCCACTATTACCTGATGGACACTTTGCCCCGTAATCGTGTTTTGGGGTCAGCGGTTCAACACCAGACAGCTGTCATGGCGCCCATTCGAGCTACAATCTTTTCCATTTTCATTTGCAAATAGTCCGTTGCAGAGCCTTAAAACGCGAAAATGAACATGGAACGAATCATTTTTGCTGGACCGTTATGTGCACCTCTCGCCTACGATCCTTCGTTTAAAGGTTTGTGCGTTTATGGCTTGTTTTTCAAAGCTTGTAGAAAAATCTCCACTCGTATCATGCTTTCACCTGTTTGTTTTGCGTTCTTTAGTGGAAGTTCGACTTCATGAGCCACTTTGGAAGGTGCAGTTTTCCCCAGACGATATTGCCATTGAGGTTTTGACGTTGTGTTCTCAATTGGAGCCTCTGTGCAAGAAAGAATACGCTGTAAGAGTCTGTTTTGTTATCGTCCAGATTAGTTTCACACCTAACTTTTGTTTGTATAGGTAATCACATGATTTCGAGTGCAATTTGGGATAAATCAGCACAGGTAAATTTTTCAAAGGCTAACCAAATTGCACGAGCCCGTAGGGCGAGTGCAATTTGTAGTCTTTAAAAAATTTACGAGTGCTGATTTATCCTAAATTGCACGAGAAAAATCATGTGATTACTTGTTAATAATACACATACAAAAATTTCTCTGCAAGTGGATGACAAACAAGATGTGTTCGGTCGCTTACCTTTCCGAATCGTTGTTAAAACATTACGGAGTTGCCAAGCTTTGTAAATCCAAATACAGCTACGGAATTTTAAAGCTCTCTGTCATGCATTATCAGGTGCTTTTATCCTCATTCAGTTACATGGGAATGAGCTGAAATATGCGACTTCAATTCAGGCTTATAATCTTCCTTCTTTACGAGCTGTTGTGAAAGAAAATCCTCGATTGGTAGCCTTCAGTAGTTTCGTAGAACCTCTTTTGTGCTGCACAAATGTCCAGTTGCTAGTATATTAGTTTATACACTGATAATTTTCGTTAAATCGATCTAACTTTGCATTGATGTTTTTGTTCTCTCCAAACGCTCTGACAGCGGCCGCCATTTTGTTTGGCGCGCTTTCGCGGCTTTCCTGTCAATCAACTAATTTCAACTTTCTGCACTCAATTTCAACTTTCTGCACTGTTTGGGATTAATTGACGTGCTCTCAGCCAATGAGCTTGCTGAAATTTTTGCATGTGTATTATTAGTATAGGTAATCACATGATTTCGAGTGCAATTTGGTATAAATCAGCACGAGTAAATTTTTCCAAGGCTAACCAGATTTACAATTTGTAGTCTTTGAAAAATTTACGAGTGCTGATTTATACCAAATTGCACGAGAAAATCATGTGATTACTTGTTAAATAATACACATACAAAAATTTCTCTGCAAGTGGATTACAAACAAGATGTGTTCGGTCGCTTACCTTTCCGAATCGTTGTTAAAGCATTACGGAGTTGCCAAGCTTTGTAAATCCAAATACTGCTACGGAATTTTAAAGCTCTCTGTCATGCATTATCAGGTGCTTTTATCGTCATTCAGTTACATGGGAATGAGCTGAAATGTGCGACTTCAATTCAGGCTTGTATTGTAAACTTCCTTCTTTACGAGCTGTCGCGAAAGAAAATCCTTGATTGGTAGCCTTCAATAGTTTCCTAGAGCCTCTTTTGTGCTGCACAAACGTCCAGTTGCTAGTACATTGGTTTTTACACTGATAATTTTCGTTAAATCGGTCTAACTTTGCATAAATTGATGTTTTTGTTCTCTACAAACCCTCCGACAGCGGCCGCCATTTTGTTTGGCGCGCTTTCACGGCTTTCCTGTCAATCAACTTAATTTCAACTTTCTGTTCTCAATTTCATCTTTCTGCACTCAATTTCAACTTTCTGCACTGTTTGGGATTAATTGACGTGCTTTCAGCCAATGAGCTTGCTGAAATTTTTGCATGTGTATTATTAGTGTAGTAAGCATTAGTAAAAAAAAGTAACCTAAACTCAGATCAGCGTTATGTTATGTTTTAACCCGGCACCCTCTCGAGTGTAATAAAATGCCTACTGAACATTTTAATATGTATGTATGTATGTATGTATGTATGTATGTATGTATGTATGTATCTATATATATATATATATATATATATATATATATATATATATATATATACATATATATATATATATATATATATATATATATATATATATATATATATATATATATATATATATTTTTTTTTTTTTTTTTTTTTTAATTTCAAAGACAAAGCTATATAAACATACAGAAAATATCATTCAGAAAAGCGAATGTGTTGTTTCAAAAAATATCCATACCCCTCCCATGGAAGGATTTTGGTTTGAAACCCCTCACCCCTTTGGAAATTTCAGTTAGGCCCCATACTTTCCTTTTAAAATTTTGGCTTTTGAGACCCCACCCCCTCAGAATTTCCAGTGACCCTCCATGGGGTGGGTATGGATATTTTCTGGAACTGCAAAAATTTTCTGCATATTGATCCATCTTCCAAGATCCAGGGATCTTTAACTGGGGAAAGTAAATGTTGTGATGGGTGAAGAAGTAGCTGTCAAGGAATTTCTTCCTTGAGTTTCGAGTGCCAATTTTTTCCCACCCATTGCTGTCAGCTTTCACTCAAACAGCCATCTGTTCTTGGTGACATTGTAATGTAGAGGGAAAGCAGTGCCAACTCAACTTTATTTTCACTAACTCAGCAGTCCAAGAACTGCTTTCTCAAAAACATGTGCTTGCAATTTGGGATAATATGAAAACCCCCTCTACAAAGCTTATGCAAAAGTCACAGTCTCATTGCGCTGTATATTTTTAAGGCTTTGAGTAGGTAGAAAATGCCCTCAAGGGCCTTCTCCTGGTGTTCGCAAAAAAGAGTGGTGGATCCAAGGAATGGGCTCAGAGGATCCGATGCCTCCATTCTTTGTGTCAAACGAATGAAAGTCCCAATTTGTAAATTTACTAAACTTGTATTGATTTCCTTTTTGTTTGCAGACAACTTTGGGCAAGATTGATGCAGCTCATAAAGTAGAATATCAGAATAAATTTGAACCAAAAGGTATAAAGATATTAGGCAGTTCAAATGACTGATAAGCCCATAACCCTGGGTTGGAGGGGGGGGGGGGGGGGGGAGGGACTCCCACATGAAAGAGGCAGGGATCATGCATTAAATCCCTAAATGAGACCAATCTGGGTGCGGCTCGAGCTTTTCTTGATCCCTAAAAGATAAACATTTCAAATCATTTTCAAAGGTATATTTTATATTTTCATTGTGTGCAGTCCTAAACAAGACGTTGATGACGAGATGACGAGTATCCCGCCCTTTCCATATGTGAGTCCCCCCCCCCATCCTGGGCCCATAACAATGTATACTTATTTTACTAACTCACTCACTCATGCCCTTTACGCCTAAGTGGCATGTAGGGCAGCAACGTGTTCTCTCCACATCTGGCGGTCCCTTGCCATGAACTTGATGCCCTCCCAGGTCTTCCCCATCTCCTTTATTTCTTTCTCAATCGTCCGTCGCCATGTGATCTTGGGGCGACCTCTCTTTCGTTTTCCTTCTGGCGTCCAGTGCATAGCGGTTCTTGCAATGGAGGCTTCTTGGCGAGTGACATGACCAATCCACCTCCAGCGTCTCCTCATCAGGATGGTAGCCATTGGTTCAGTTCCACACCGTTCAAAGAGGTCTTTATTTGAGATTACATTGGGCCAAAAGATGCGTAAAATACGCCGAAGGCTCTTGGTGTGAAATGTGGAGAGTTTTGTTAGATCCTTCTCCGTTAAACGCCAACATTCTGAACCATACAGAAGGGTTGTGAGGACGCAGCTGTGATAGAGCTTCAGCTTGGTACAAGTACTGTAAGTGGAGCAGCGCCATACCTTATTCATCATGTTGAGCGAGTTCCTAGCCTTGTTGAGACGGCTCTGGATGTCCAGGTCAGTTCCTCCATCTCTACTGATGATGCTGCCGAGATAGGTAAATCTGTCTGTGTATGGAAGTTCTTCATTATCAATCTGGACTGGTCGCGTGTTGGTGGTGTTCAGCGCCATAATTTCAGTCTTCTTGCTGCTGATGTTAAGGCCAACTTGCTTAGCAAAAGTGTTGAGGCGTTGCGTCTTCTCTTGAATGTGCGTGTGGGTGTGTGATAGTAAGGCTAGATCATCAGCGTAATCCAGGTCTTCCAAGTAAGAGAAAGGCGTCCATCTGATGCCCCTGATCTGGTCCTCAGTGGTGCGATGCATGATCCAGTCCACAACAAGGTTGAAAAGCAATGTGGACATGACACACCCCTGTCTGACACCAGTGTGAACTTCAAATAAGATGTCACCATCACCAACACAGCAGGTAAAGTTGTCATAGAAGCTTTTGATGATCTCAGCAAGGTGGGAGGGGATTCCATACGCTCGTAATATCTTCCAGAGGCTGTGCCGGTGCACACTGTCGAAGGCTTTGGCAAAGTCTACAAAGTTGACATAGAGAGTTCGCTGCCATTCAGTACTCTGTTCAATAATATTTCTCAGCGTGAAAATATGATCGATACAACCCCTTCCTCTCCTGAAACCGGCCTGTTCCTTGCGGAGTTTATCGTCCACAGCCAGTGATAGGCGCTTCATGATGACTTTCGCTAAGATCTTGCTAGGGGTGGATAATAGTGTAATGCCACGCCAGTTGCTACATTCAGAGAGAGCTCCTTTCTTTGGTATCTTGATAATGATACCCTGATTCCAGTCATCAGGAATTTTCCTTCTGTCCCATATGGTGTTAAAAAGTGGTTGTAAGATATTTGCAGTGGTCACAGCGTCTGCCTTGAACAGCTCAGCATTGAGGCGGTCTTTGCCAGGTGCCTTGTGGTTTTTTAGGGATTTGATGGCTGCAATGATCTCTTCTTTCTTCGGTGGCCCAGTGTCAACATCTAAGTCCTCCTCAGCTTCTGGAATATCAGGCTCCTCTTCTGGTGGTGGTCTGTTGAGGACTTCCTTGAAATGCTCTACCCAGCGTGCTTCTTGGTCTTTTTCAGAGGTGAGGAGCTGACCTTGTTTATCTCGTATGGGGACATTTCTGATGCCATTATATTTTCCACAGATCAGTTTAGTGACTTTATAGACATTCTTCTGCTCTCCCTTTTGCGCCGCTTCCTCTGCTTCTTTTGCTAGTTCTTCCATATATGCCCTTTTGTCAGTTCGGATCTTTCTCTTGACACGCTTGTTGATTTCTGTGTAAGCCACTCTATACTTCTCTCGGAGTCTGGCTGATCTGCTGTCGTTTATCTTCTTCTTCAGCTGGCGTCTCTCCTCGATAACCTGCCACGTGTCTGGTGTAATCCATTCTTTCTTTTTTCTAGTCTTTTGCATCCCCAGACAGGTTTTACTTGCTTCATCAAAGATGTTCCTGACTTGCTTCCACTGTTGGTTTACAGTGTCTTCGTCTTCATTGTCTTGCTCGTCTATGTTACTTAAAGCTTGGAATCTGTTCCTCAGCTGTAGGACAAAAGCATTCTTAGTCCTTTGATCTTGTAATCTGCTGATGTCATATCTACGGATGCAATGTTTGTTTCGTCCAGCTGCTCTCAGTTTCAGTCTCAACTTTGCAGTCACAAGATGGTGATCGCTGCCTGCATCAGCCCCTCTTCTTACTCTTACATCAAGCAGGGAGCGGCGCCACATGCTGTTAACCATTAGATGGTCTATTTGGTTTTGATCCCGCCCATTTGGGGATATCCAGGTGAGTTTGTGAATGTTGCGATGCGGGAATAAAGTTCCACCAATGATCATGTTGTTGAATGCACACCATTCTACCAGCCTCTCTCCATTATCATTCTGCACTCCACATCCTTCTCTTCCCATGACCCTTTCAAAATTCACATTGTCTGAGCCCACCTTGGCGTTAAGATCACCCATCACTAGCATTATTTTACTAAGTGCATACAAAAACTTGGGAATGAGATCGGAGAGATCAGCACTTGAAAAAGTTTTGAGCAGCTGATAGTCCAGGGTTCTTAAGCCACTATTACATGCTAGTAGCTAGCCCATATTTACATGCTTCTTCTTTTGTATGTAGCTGACTGTGCCAGACAAACAGTACTTTGTCTCTTGCCCTTAGTTAATCTTGTTAATGAAAATATTGATTCCTATTGGGGATTTGGGTTTTTTGTGCCATGTATGCTTGTGGGATGATGAACATTATATCTTTCTTAAAATTTACCATGATTATCTTTAATTAGTTATCATCATACAGTTATGCTTTGTAACATTACTGATCCTAGCAACTTATGCTCACTGAGAGTTTGTAGCTCAGTGAATAGAGCGTCCACCTGGTATTTAGGAGGTCATAGGTTTGACCCTTTTTGGGTACTCTGATTTTTTTCTTTGTCTGACCTTCAGAACCAATCAAAGCCGGCTAGAGCATCTTCGATTACAAGTTTTAAACATACTGTTATTATAACTGGTGACTACTGGTAACTTAAATTTGTTCAAACTTTCTTTTAGCTCAAGTGCTGTTTGAGAAAATGCGAGAAATGATTCATTTTCTCCCAGACCCCAGACCAACACTGAAAGTAAGTAAGATCTTATTTGATATAATGTATACAGTTTATGTCTTAGCTATTAAAAAATTAAATTTGACCAAATTATGCTGGCATAAAATTTCTTTTTTTGCCACTTTTGTGATCACCTTGGCTGAATGATCGACGATCGACTGATGTTTTGAAAACCCGGGTCTACACACTGTGCTGAAATCAGCTGTAAATTAGACTGAAGTGATATCTAACTAATATTATTCATGACCGTCACACTGTTTTCTTACAGGAGTATCTTAGACAGACTGGACTGTCATTACTATTCCCAAGAGTCACTTCCTACTTGACAAATCCAGAGAGACCAGCGTTCCAAACCCAGAAATCTTCCATGGATGGTAAATAAGCATTTTTTTACCAGCAATAACAGGCCACAATTATTTCATATAAAGAAAACTTTTGAAAATTTAGAAAACAGAAATATTTACCGTAAAATTCCCGTTATACAACTTCGTAAGGATCAGTAGCACAATCACCATATAATTTTGTGTAACATAGGGTGAAAATAGCAAAAACATGCTATCTTCACTGGAATTCAAAGGAAAGCTTTATTTTTGCTTACTAAGGTAATATTTTGTGTTTTTGAGAATTTTTACCTTATAAAGAGGCCAATAACAGCATTTTAAAAATTACCCATAATCCTCTCTGGGCAGCTATTTTCTCTGAAATAACATTTTAACCGCAAAAGGAAATTAAATAATGGCTATATTTTGTTTGCTTGGACAGTTACATGGTTTTCTGAAATTCCATTAATGTAGGAACATAACATAAGCCACAGGATGAAAAATTATAAGGATAAAGTACCCATAATCCCTTTAGAACATACATTTCCGCTTAAAATTTCAGCCATGTATACAAAAACTGGTTAAACCATCTGTTATTTTGGACAATCATAGTGACACGGAAATCTGGAACACAAAATTTATGTCTAAATCCGAACAGGGTCCCAAAACATGGTTGATTTCGTGTCTTATCCACCAAAGGTCGTTCAAGCACAGGAAACTTTTCAAAATTCCCAGTTGGGAAATAAATGGGAAAATTCCCGATAATTGGGAAAAAACTGAGACATGGAATTCCACATTTGGGATATTTTTGGGAAGCTGTTGACTCCCAAGATGTAATAATTGGGTTTTTTGGGGGAAAAGTTGCTACTTTCTTCCTAATCACAACATTGTGAATATCATGGGAACATTTTCCCAATAAATTCCCAAAATTGTGAACAATATGGGAATCTTTTCCCATAATATTCCCAAAGTTGAGAATAATATGGGAATATTTTCCCATAATATTCCCAAAGTTGAGAATACTATGGGAATATTTTCCCATAATATTCACAAAATTGTGAACAATATGGGAATCTTTCCCATAATTTTCCCAACGTTGAGAATAATATGAGAATCTTTTCCCATGTTATTCCCAAAGTTGAGAATACTATGGGAATATTTTCCCATAATATTCCCAAAGTTGAGAATACTATGGGAATATTTTCCCATGTTATTCCCAAAGTTGAGAATAATATGGGAATATTTTCCCACAATATTCCCAAAGTTAAGAATAATATGGGAATCTATTCCCATGTTATTCCCAAAGTTGAGAATACTATGGGAATATTTTCCCATAATATTCCCAAAGTTGAGAATACTATGGTAATATTTTCCCATGTTATTCCCAAAGTTGAGAATAATATGGGAATATTTTCCCACAATATTCCCAAAGTTGAGAATAATATGGAAATATTTCCCATAATATTCACAAAATTGTGAACAATATGGGAATCTTTCCCATAATTTTCCCAACGTTGAGAATAATATGGGAATATTTTCCCATGTTATTCCCAGAGTTGAGAATAATATGGGAATCTTTTCCCATGTTATTCCCAAAGTTGAGAATACTATGGGAATATTTTCCCATGTTATTCCCAAAATTGTGAACAATATGGGAATATTTTCCCATGTTATTCCCAGAGTTGAGAATAATATGGGAATATTTTCCCATGTTATTCCCAGAGTTGAGAATAATATGGGAATCTTTTCCCATGTTATTCCCAAAGTTGAGAATACTATGGGAATATTTTCCCATAATATTCACAAAATTGTGAACAATATGGGAATATTTTCCCATGTTATTCCCAGAGTTGAGAATAATATGGGAATATTTTCCCATGTTATTCCCAAAGTAGAGAATAATATGGGAATATTTTCGCCATGTTATTCCCAGAGTTGAGAATAATATGGGAATATTTTCCCATGTTATTCCCAAAGTAGAGAATAATATGGGAATATTTTCCCATAATAATCCCAAAGTTGAGAATAATATGGGAATATTTTCGCCATGTTATTCCCAAAGTAGAGAATAATATGGGAATATTTTCCCATGTTATTCCCAAAGTAGAGAATAATATAATATGGGAATATTTTCCCATGGTATTCCCAAAGTAGAGAATAATATGGGAATATTTTCCCATAATATTCCCAAAGTTGAGAATAATATGGGAATATTTTCGCCATGTTATTCCCAAAGTTGAGAATAATATGGGAATATTTCCCATAGTAATCCTAAAGTCTAGAATAAAATGGGAATGTTTTCTTGTAACCTACCTAAGGTAGTGTGAAAATACTTCCTAATTTATGTTGTTAGTCCTAGCCTTGAAGCTTAAGTATTATGTTGTGTAAATAAAATAATGAAAACAGGTTATTGTTATATGTGATTTATTTACAAGCAAAAAGGAAAGTGATTTTCCATGTTCCTTTTAGACTTGGGAAAGTAATACCCTGGCCTGGTATATTCAAGATACAAATACATGTATTTGCTTTTGATGTTACAGATCGAGCTAAAATCATCTCAAATTCAATCACATTATTTTATAAATTCTTGCCTGAAAATAACTTATCATACCTTTTTATATCACATAACTTTGCCAGTTTTCACACACAATGTTACACATTGGCATACTGCAGGGTACAAAGCAGCCACATGTACAGAAAAAGGTTATACAAAAATTCATTGAGATTTACCTGACAACGTTATAATATATATATAATAATATATTAATTTATACACCTGTTGTTAGATGAATGAAGAGATCAGATATTTTTTTGCCAGCAATTTGCACTAATCCATCTGCCAGTTGCAACAGCAATGACAGAATCAAAAGAAACTGTGTTTCTTGCTAATCTTCCGAAAGTCTCACGGACAAACTTATTGGGTTCATGCCGTTTCTCAATGTAAAAGTACACATCAACTTCATTCCTTTCCCTATTGATGCTAACTACTTTGCCATGCCAAACATCCCCAGGCTGTTCACCTTGAATACATAGCATGTCATCTTGTTCTGGATACACAGGAACAACGAGTTCGTATGGCAGTGTTCTCAATTTCCTCATATAGTCAACCACAGTTGCCACATTATTTCCACAGTCATAAAGCATGACTTTTCTATGAATGTTGTCTGTTAATAAGAACGCCTTGTCACCACCGGGCAGCAATTGGACTTTTGGGAAACCATTTAAAGTGCTTATAACAGGTTGCCCAAAATCATCAAGATGGAAGGGCTTCACAGTACCTTCACAAATTAGTTGACAGCCCTGTTCTTTGCACCGAACTGACAAGAACCTGTTTATTGAGACCACCGCATCAGTGCCACGCAGCAACACAATAATGGTATTATCACTTGACAGAACTGTACCTTCATGTCCAAGGTTTGACACAAAACATTTCTTCGTAACTGGACAAACACTCGAAACTTCAGCTTGGGTAAGTGATAGAGATGATGCAATCTTCTCATGATCAGAGTTCATGAGTTCCACAACTCTGCTTGTTGTCCCAATCAACAATGAGTGGCGAGCATCTTTGTGACATGCTACCCTTGCCTTTTCCACAGAACTCACTATTCCCTAAAAGAAAGTGACACAAAATGATGGTAATTAAAAATGACCTACTAGTTTAACATGTACATGGCCATGTTCAGTGGCAATTTGAATGTATGGGCCTAAGATTGTTAATTGTTTTGTAACAAAAAAGGGTGGGGTCAGGGATGGGAGGGGGAGAGAAAAATGAAGTTTAGAGAAACTAAAATGTAACATGAATGTGAACTCAATCCTTTATTTATAAATTTGTTATCAGCTAACTACCTAATATTAGTGTTATGGTGTGTTTGAAATGGATTTTCGAAATTTTCTTACCTGATTTGTGTCATTTGTCTCGGTTCGCTCAAGAATCTTTTCTTCTTGAAGACTTTTTAGGTACTCTCTGCGAGCTTCAGCTTTAGCATATGTCCCCTCCACACCTTTGCAGTTGTTAGATCTCTTCACGTAATCTTTAACTGCTCTCTCAAAAACAGCACACCAATAATTGTCTGTTGCAGAAAAGTTCAGTATATCTTCATGGACATGAAGCAAGTTGTGCACTGATATTGTACACATATCAAGACCTTGTGTTTCTTCAATTTTGACATTTATTCTTTTGGCCAGTACTTTATGCATTTCAATCATTTGATCATCCCATCCATCTCTGCCACTGTTAAAATGCAATTCTGTAAATCGTGCAACTGAACAAAGAATTTCAAGTTCATTTAAGTTTTGCAGCTTTCCTTCAATAATGCACTCAAGCATGGGATATGCAAACTTTTGAAAACCTTCTGCTTTCCAGAATCCAAGGCCTTTACCATCCCTTCCAACTGCAACAGGAAGTCTTCCAGTTTTTAAATCGGTTGTCCATGGAAAGTTCTTAATCTGTTCATCCAGGTACGTTTTGTCAAGCAATTCAAGTTCTAGCAATCTTTGGACTTGATTTTTGCAAAGGTTAAGTGGGATGGTGTGAAAAATATCAATAACTGTATGCTGTAGAACATCAAATCCATATAAGGGATACAAATATTTGTGCAGTAAACTTGTTCCAGTGAAGCCTTTGTCAGAAGACATCCTCTTTCTCACAGAGGTGCGTGTTTCATTGTCAAGGTCATAGAAATTCTCTTGTTCAAGTTCAACATCCCTGCTTTCCCATGGGTGGCGGCAGTGGAAGCGATTGTCACCATAGTAATAATGGTAGGAATGCTCACTTTGCCTTCCAGTAAGTTTACATCTTCTGCAGCCACATTTACCCTGATTGAGAAATTTTCCAAATTCACATTGCCCAGGATGATCTGCAGTCCAACACAACAGCAACAGTCGCACAGTTGGCATTTCACCTGGTTCGTAATTACTAATAGTAAGTCCAGGAGGGTAGGGTACTTGAAATCCGTCAATGAATCCATTGGCAAGGTCATTCATAAGGGGTTCCAAGAATGGATCAAAACGTTCTGGTACATCATTAGGAACAGAACTGTTGGGTACAAAACCTACAACATACACTTCCTCCACATGTCCACGGTCTTCCTTATACATATTAGCAATGGAGATTTCAATTGACCCACAACTTCTTGCGCTTGTTCTAAAAGGCTGCCAAGCATCCCAGTGGCCAATGAAAGCTAGATTCAGAGGAGAACCGGTTGTTGTTTTAATTTGAAAAGGAAATGTCTCAAAGCATTCGGGACAATCCACTAAAGCCATACCATTGTCATCTTTAGAACAGTGAGATAGTTCTTGTGCAGAAATGATAGCTTTGCAATTCACACACCTTGTTGGGAGAGTCCATCTTTGGTCTGGGTCCCAAAACCATTGGAGATCTAGCCATCGTTTCCCATCCCACATTTCCTTTTTCACTGGCCAACTTGTAGTTCTTCCTAACCAATGCTCCCTTTCATCCCAGTGGGACAACAATTTTCTGCACATGCTCTCACTCCGAAACCAGTTCTTAACCTTAGCATTTAAACCAAGATAGTAATACTTAATGTATCCTTTCTTACCACAATGAGAACAAAGCTCATCCTTGCTTTCCATGATGCTCCATTTGCGGCTGTACTCGTATTTTGTGTGTGTTTTACCACTTCGGGTAAATGTCTAATTCTCTCTGCAAATGCAAATGTAATATTCTTTTACATCATCGAAGCCCTCTTCTTTTAGAAGCGATTGAACTGCATTCCAGTTCTTAGGCCACAAGGCACTCAGAATGTCCACATCAACGTCATCTCCAACAGAAGTAAGCAACATAGTTTTTCCGTATTCAAGGATGTCTTCAAACGTTTTAACTGAAACACCGCTGTCTTCCATGATAGCCATTGCATCGAGCACTGCCTTCACAACAATTTTTTTCAGGGGATTGGTAATTTCTTCTTGTGTCACAGGATCAGCGCAGCTGCAGGAATCAGAAGAGTCACTTCTTGACCGACAATTTGGAGGAGATCCTACAACACTTGGTAACTCATGGCACTCACCATTTTCCTGCTGAATATCCATGTCCTCCATACCACAAACTGATTCATCTGATTCGTTCGCGAAACTACACGTGGAAGAAACGCAAGCTTCCCTCCAATGCCGAAATTCTGTACTCCTGTGCACTGCCCTTCCGCAGCAATTCCAACACTTGCAGTGAACATGTGTAAAAGGTTTTTCATCACAGTTACAACAGGAAATTTCATCTCTTGACCACGGAATCGCAGTACTAGTGGTATTTGCCGAGCTGGAGCCACCAGCCGCCATCTTTGTTTTCGAGGGCAATGTCAGCAATTCCGATGTCCAGCGGTTATGCCCAGCAAAATCTCTATTCAGCCAATGGGGTTCAAGTAAAGAATGAAACCACCCTTCCCGAAACTGCTTGTCAAAAAGGCGGGAAAATTATCCAATAAGAATTGTTGTTATGTAAGTGAACGTGGGTTAAGTTTTGGCGCCGTTTCGCTCTCTGCCTCTTTTCGCTCGTAGTTTTAACGGGGCAGTATGGCTTATTCTGCAAGTTCAGTTGATGGAGAAATCGAAAACAGTAAGACTGTCGAAGAAACGACGAAAGAGTCCTTCTTGGAAAAGATACAGGCGAAATTCGGCGACGAAGTAATGAAAGCATTTGAAAGTAAGAACTTAATTTTAGCTTAAAGTACACTAGCTAATCCACTCGTCATTAACTCGGATCGTGTATAAAGTCCAACAGCTTATAAACCACAGCAATACGCAGAAAATAAGACTTCTTGTTACTCATGAGGGACTTAATTTTCTTTTATCTGAATGAAATTAATTTGTACGTAGCATATTATCACCTAAAAATAACTAAAAAGAAGCTTCGAGTGCAAACGCGGGTTCATAATTTTCCTCACCCAGATGAAGCACATGCTCTTCAACATGGCGTATATCCGAAACTACATGTAGCTGCAGTGTGTGATCTCATGAAATTCAAAATCCGTGAATGAAAGTGCATGCACATTAAAAATTATAAGTCATGTGGGTCCGAATGGATTAATCATGTTGCTGTCTTGTCAGTACTCCATTTATAAGTTTGATTCTCTTGTCACATTCATATTTTAGAGGAGGAAATCATTGATGAAGCGTCTGTTAAAGATCTATCACAAAGGGAAGCAGATGCACCAATATTTTCAAAACTAAATTTAAGTTATGGTAAAGCAGTTGCATTCAAAGAAGAGTTTGGAAGGAAAGTGCCAAAGAAGAGGCCATGTTCTCCTTCAGCAGTGAAACCAACAATGGCAGACATTGCCACATTTACTCCAGAGTTGAGACGTTTATATTTGTCAAAGTAAGTTCTTGTGCAGTTGTGCAACTTAAAGTCTGGACACCCAAATTAAAAGTAATTTCATTTTCATGGATACCATGAAAGCCCTATTAAGCCCTCTTGTCCCGGAGAGGGTGGA
The DNA here is from genome assembly GCA_963693305.1 of Meandrina meandrites. Classification (NCBI taxonomy): domain Eukaryota; kingdom Metazoa; phylum Cnidaria; class Anthozoa; order Scleractinia; family Meandrinidae; genus Meandrina; species Meandrina meandrites. The sequence goes on from OY855911.1 coordinate 3,756,431, forward strand.
ATTGTTTAATTCGACGTTGCATGGGTGGGCAGCTTTTTATAGAATGCGGGTTGTTGTGGATCGGGGGGGGGGGGGGGGGGGTTACATATCCTGAATTTTTGAGAAAACAAATTACATCTTTTTCCATTAATTGTTCCTTTTCTTGCTTGTTATATGAATAAAGATAAAGAAAAAGGACACTGACCAGATTCTAGGGAATTGAAAATTATGATTAACAGCTTTGTCTTCAAAGGTTAACTATTTATTTTAAACATAATTATTTCTTACAGGCGAAAGAAGATTGGCACAATGGCAACTGAAAAGTGGGGACCAAACTTTCCAAAATTTAACTCCCCACAAATGAAGCTTGAACTGAGTGGTTTCTCTGCGGAACTAGAAGCAGTTTGTGGTATACCCGAAGTTGGGTTTAATGCAGAAGGAATTGCAAAGCATATTCAAGATTTTTGCAATGAACAAAGACGCTATCACAAGTTGAAAACCTCAAATTCAAAGGTAACTGTCCTACTCTTGTGAAAATACTTTTTGCATGATTAATGGTTAGTGTTTTGCTGCAACCATCTGTTGCCACAGAATATAGCATGAAATTTTATTCATTAATTACCTGTCATCAGAATGTAACATTGTATGGTTCCAAAACATATCCATACACACCCTACGGAAGATTTTTTAAAAGGCAAGGTGTGGGGAAGAGGTTCAAAAGTCAAAATGCAAAAGCCTTAAGTGGAATTTGAGAGGGGAGAGTTGCTGATGTTAATATGTATGGATATTGATGTCTTTCAGCTGAGCTAAAACAATTGTTCAAAGGATAATTACAAAATTTTCATTTGCAACAGGAACCTCTGACAAAGTCTACTGCAGAGGAGGAACAGGTGAAAATCAAGAAGAGGAAAAAGGGGAAGAAATTGCAAGTAAGCAATGTTAGTGCACCCACTTAGTTATTATTGCCTGATAACCTGAGCATCCCCCTTGGACTCTTGAATTGTTTTGGATTAGTGATGTAGTGAACTGATTGCATGTTTGCCACTCAGTAAGAAGACCCAATGTTCTAGCCTGGTCTCTGCATGCAGTGTTGTTTCTTATTTAAAGAGATGAAACTTTACTCCAAATCTTCTCTTTTTGCCTTAGTTAGTGTGTACATGTAGACAGCCGGGTTCATATGGGTCTTGGAAAGTCCTGCAATTTTATTGTTGCATTTTGCAGGACTAGAAAGTCCTTGAAAATTATAACAGGTCCTGGAAATCTGTGAAAATAAGAAGGTTAATTCTAGGTTTTAGTTTGTAGGGTGTATTGGCTAAACCACTTGTATTTTAGTCTTGCATGAAGTGTGGCACCATGTAAAAAGGATTTTGGAGCCCTGAAATATTTTTTTTCTTGAGTATAGAAAAGGCCTGTAAAAGTACTGAAATACTGTTTTTCCTAATGAAGTGCTGGGGATAACTCTGCAATTTAGGGGAAGGGGGAGGGGTAATGCTTCCAGGTGCTGCTAATACAGAAACTTGAACCAGATCCAAGCTGCAATCTGTTGGATTGGACACTGACTTTATCTTTACCTTGCCAAAAATGCATTGTGCACATAATCCATATGATATATGATTTTTACTTTCATAATGCCAGTGGGAAGTGGGCAAGAGTTAATTTACAACCCAGTTATCATTAACTGTGTGGTTGTGTTCTTTGTTTTAGATACTGCCTAATGACCAGGATGCTAGCAAACCATATGAATCAGATGATGACACAAATTCTGATAACATATCAGTAGCCTCAAATAAAAGTGGTGAACAAGATGATCTTAACTGTAGTACTGGTTTTGATGTTTTGTATGAGTCAAGTGAGTCAAGTGCTAGTGATGAATCTACAAGGCTCCAGGCTGACAAAAAAGACCTAGACTCATGGGCATTGAAAACAAACCAAATAATTGTTAGAGCAGTTTTTGGTAAAGTTCTTTCAAGAGATGAAACAGTTAGTGTTCTAAAGAAAAAGTTCAGTGTACAACCAAAAAATCTGACAGCCTTGTCTCCTATTCAACTGTTGGGAGTCTTGGCCAAGAAATTGGTTAACAATAGATATTGTACAATTTCCAAGATGGAGAACATCAACTCTTTGAAAATGAGTGATATTTCAGTCTTAAAGGAAATTGAAATATAGCTAGCCTTCTGACCTGCAAACAACAGAAGTCAAGTTAAGTTTGTATTGAGATTCTTACTAAGACTGTAACACTTACTTAACTAACTTTATTTGTAGTTGACTTGATGTTAATAGTTTAATATTCTTTGTTCATGTTACTTGCAGGCATGCACTAGCTAAGTGTTACAAGTTAAGAGACCATTAAATACTGAGATATTAGTGCAAAGTACAGGAGTGATGAAAGTGTAAAATTTGTCACTTTGTTGATGTACCAATATTTTTCAAGTGCAGTGCTTTTTGTCTGAAACATTTATTACTGTCAAGAAAGCTGTTTATTAAAATATTGAAATTTGTTGCTTTAAGTTGATGGTAAAAGATTCTTGATATCATTATGAATTAATGTTGTGTGGAAATTGCAGCCCATGTCCTGGGATCTATGGGGTAAGTTTGAGGCATTCAAAAGTTGGGAAAAATAAGTGACAGAAAAATCTCAGTATTTGGGAAATTAAGACACCAGAAAATCCCACTTTTGGGGAAATTGTGAGATGAAAAAATCCCGGTGTTGGGAAAATTTAGACACAAGGAATTCCCACAATTGGGGATAATTTGAGACAATAATATCCCAGTATTGGGAAAATTTAGACACAAGGAAATCCCAGTACTGGGGATAATTTGAGACAATAATATCCCAGTATTGGGAAAATTTAGACACAAGGAAATCCCACTACTGGGGATAATTTGAGACAATAATATCTCAGTATTGGAAAAATTTAGACACGAGGAAATCCCAGTACTGGGGATAATTTGAGACAATAATATCCCAGTATTGGGAAAATTTAGACACAAGGAAATCCCACTACTGGGGATAATTTGAGACAATAATATCCCAGTATTGGGAAAATTTAGACACAAGGAAATCCCAGTACTGGGGATAATTTGAGACAATAATATCCCAGTATTGGGAAAATTTAGACACAAGGAAATCCCAGTACTGGGGATAATTTGAGACAATAATATCCCAGTATTGGGAAAATTTAGACACAAGGAAATCCCACTATTGGGGATAATTTGAGACAATAATATCCCTGTATTGGGAAAATTTAGTGACGGGAAAATCCCATTATTGGGTTAAATTTGAGACAATAAAATCACAGCATTGGGGAATATTTGACACAAGAAAATCCCACTACTGGGAATACCTTGTGTCAGAAAAATCCCGTTATTGGGTATATTTTGGGTTCTACCTGTCTCAGGAATGGGTATTGTTGCATTTTCCCAAACTGGGATATTTCTGTAAAAATCCAGTGAAATCCCATTAATTTCACATGTTTTCCCCTTTTTTTTCCCAACTGGGAATTTTGAAAAGTTTCCTGTGAAGGTCATGTTCTCTTTTAAGCTTACACAATACCTTCATTCAGAGGGCTACTTTTAATGTAAAAAATATGACGATTTTTTTCGTCATATTTTTTATTTTTTTTCTTCTTTTTTCCTTCGCCACTGCTCAATCCTAGAAAGACTAGAAATTCCTCCTTTCTCATTCATTTTGACCCCGATTTTGACCGTTAAACTGTCCTGTAAGTTGCAGAACAAAAACGCCCCTGCAAAACAGACATGACCACCCCCAACACCAACAAGAAGGGCAGGTTACTCAGCAGTAAAATCACTGAATCGAAGGAAGAAATGATCGAAGGAAGCAAATTTTCACAATTTTGTGGAAGGAAAAGTGGCTTTTTCTCGGCGCGTGTAATCGAACCAAATACATCCATGCTTACTTTGATTAGAAAACATGGCGAAGAATCGTACCGACACACAAGAAGTCGAATATTTCAGCCGTTCGGCCGTTTCAGCGAGTCAAAGTTTGGGGAACGACTGACAAAGATATGAGCATTTCAGTGTTGTCGAAGTCATTAGTAGTATTTGATTTGTTTGAATACCAAGGTGAGGAGAAATGTCCAACCTTTGATGATTTACACAGCATTAACGCATGACACAACAGCGTACCGACTCGATTATTGCCCTGGCACTCCTTTGTTTCGTAATATTTTAAGTTTAATTTTTCCTGAAGTTAAGAGTATGTTGTGAGCATTTCGATGAGACATTTTCAGTTGCTTGATCGTTGGCTTTACTTAGTCCAGGAACATTCTGATCGCCTGCTCTACTTCATTAACTTTTAGCGTTACATCCATTATGGTAAAGAGGTTGTATTGATCTTTGGCATGTTCAAATAAAAATGTTCTAATGTTTGCTGTTGTCATGTAGTCCTAGTTGTGTTGTGTTAATAATTTGAGCTATTTTTTCACAAACACGTTTTAGCTTTGAAAAATATTAGTTTTTCGCATTTCCACGTGCGCATTTTGGTTACGCGTTACATGCACAATTTGCCTATTTTTTATACTTTTCCATCCAAAATTTTTGAATGTCAATAATATTTCAATCTCTTAATGCCAGCTTTAAAATCTTCAAGGATAATTCTAACTGTATGCCAGGTTTTGTTTTTACTGACTGAAAGCCCGCTTGTAAACCAGAACATAATTACCCTCAATATTCAAATATCATGGTGACTGTGCTACAAGTCAAGGGATTTTGGGTCAGCTTATAAGCGGAGGGGCTTATATCGGGGGGCTTATAAGCGGAATAAAAAAATATTTCGAAATGAGTCATGGCAGTGTTGATCGAAATACGTTTTAAAGTTAAAAAGTGAAAATAAAGCAACATTTAACCCTCTTCAGTACTGTCATCCAGGAGAGGGGGGCTTATATCTGGGGGGGGGGGGGGGGGGGGGAGAGCTTATAACCGAATGTACTTTTTGTTTCCAGTTAGATGGGCCTATAACCGGAATTTTACAGTAGTACATTCAAACAATTTTGGCCTCGGCTAAATTACTTCCCATTTGTTTCTTAGGGGTTTCGTTCTTGGTGTGCTGTGAATTTAAAAATAAGAATAAATATTTTATTTTAAATATTTTCTTGAGCTTTTAATCAATTCAGGAGGCTTATTATTAGAATTTGGCGTCTTAAATAGCATAAAGCTTTGTCTGAGCCAATTTATATATTTGATGAGATTTGGCATCTTAGAAAAAAGAGCTCTGCAAGTTAAGATCCTCAAATCCTAGTCAGGGCAGTGGAGATGGCACAGTGGTGAGAGCGCTGGCCTCCCACCAATGTGGCCTGGGTTCGATTCCAGCCAGCTGCCATATGTGAGTTGAGTTTGTTATAGGTTCTTGTCCTTGCTCCAAGGGTTTTTCTCTGGGTTCTCTGGCTTTTCTTCGTCCTGAAAAAAACAACATTACGGTAATAATAATAACTGTTTATTAATCGCCATTGCAGTTTAAAACTGAATTACGGGATATAAAAATACAATACTATTACTAATACTATTATTATGTGCACTCTACTAAATTATGCTAATAACAAATCATAAATTTCTAAGTTATATTATTTTATTATATGGCTACAATAGTATGCGTGCTCTGATTGGCTGATGAGTGGGCAAGATTTTCTTGTAATGACCGGGCATTATGAAAATTTTTCTTGCCTTAGCTTTTTATAACTTTTTAAGGGTCAAACATTTGTAAACACAGGTCAGTTTGTTTTGTGAAAATTAAAGTGGTTAAATTTGCCCTAGATCTTGGCGTAATCAAGACAAAACTTGCCTCATTGTCAAAGAAACCGTTACTTCTGGTTTGGATTGCATGACTTCGAATGACCTCTTGCGCGCGCAAGCGGATATTGAAAAACGTTTCCCTTTTTTCAGCGCTAAGAAGGTCATATAATAAATAACTTAATATTAACCTCATCCGTTCAGTCATTACAAGGAAATCTCAGACCGAGGCCTTGATGTATTGACCTCGCTATCTCTCGGTCAATACATCAAGGCCTCGGTCTGAGATTTCCCTGTAATGACCTCACTCTCGGTTAATAAGTAGTATATGTACACTACTAAACTTTTATTATTACTTATTATTGCGCCAGTACCCATTTATACACCTGGGTGGAGACAGCACTATGAGAGTAAAGTGTTCTGAAGCAAGACACTTTACTCTCATAGTGCCTCTCTCCACCCAGGTGTATAAATGGGTACTGGCGAAATAATGCTGGGGGTGGGTAACCCTGCGATGGACTAGCATCCCATCCAGGGGTGAGTAGAAATACTCCTAGTTGCTTTATGCTACAGAAACTGAGATAAGCTCCGGCAGTATGGGCCACTTGGCATGTCGCAGCCTTTTAAACTATATTATAGCATGTCTTATTAAAGCATTTCGGGATTTTGCTATATGGACCGTTTCCATGGAAATGGTCATAAGCCGTGTTATTTTTTTGTTTTCAGAAGTTGGCAAAATTCAAAATTTGCAGCTAAAATGAGTGCCATGTAATAAACTACTTACTAGTCTAGCTTGCTCGAGCTGTACTGGGAAATATTGGCCCTCTGTCATTTTTGTATGGATCTTGTCACGCTTAGTCCATACTGCCACAACCTTGGGTCAATATTCTCCAGGACGGCCCTCATGCTCGGTTAGTAAGAGGCTAATAAATTATTCTCAATTCAATCTGGGTAGAGGACCTGCAGCTATAGAGCTGATGTGGCTTCCTTTCTAAATATTATTTTAATATTTATTCATTTTATTATAAGGATCCTTGAAGATCCTTGAGCTGTTGAAATGCGACCACAGTTGACCAGTCAGCTGAGAGCTAAGGTATAGTTTTGTTCTAATCTTCAGGGTATTTTCTGCATCTTGGAATGTTGAACCAGCTTATAACTCTGAGTCACCAGTTGAACAGTGATGCATTCAACCTCACAAACCACAAATACATGGCTCATCAAACAGCACTATTATATGTGAGTTGTAAATTTACACTGTTTAATACAGTCGGGGGAACAAGTACTGGTTTTGGGCAATTTTCGTGTGCTCGCCGATGCTCGCCCGAATAGGTTCCGATTGATTTTGTCCAATGAGAGTATTGTACGAATACCTCCGAAGAGACTGGAGATTGTTTTAGTGTTCAAAATGGCGACTTTAGTCATGCGGGTTTCCATAAACTGATCGAATCGAATCTCTCTTGATTGGAAAAAAGGTTTAAAACTTTCAATCGCCTAAAAGTTTTGTGTCTGAGCAGCTACAGATCGAAACTGTGGTTGCCCAAGGTTGTTTGCAAACGTGTGGACTTCGGTGGAAGATGTTTATGTCATGTACATCCAACACAATTATGCATGAAAGGCACGGGAAGCTCTAAATGACAAGGTAAGCAGAAACATCAATATTTGTCGCTAAATTTAAACTTAATTTAGAACTTTATGCCAGTGAAGACCTGTGACGACATGCCGTACGGCATGGAAGGCGGCAGCTTTTCATCCCGGGGTTTTCAGTATACCAGTACAACACTGTAGTCACTGTAAAACGAATTAAAAGCCCAGTTTCTCGAAAATAAATGAAGTATATAAGTACTTATGATCTATCTAAAAGAGAACTTACTTCAGCACTTAAGCTTAACATTTTTATAACAGGTATTTTCAGTTATGATGACTCGTCTTTGTCTAACAATTTCCAATATGAGAGTACTGACAATACTTGTAGTTCTGTAATTACACAAAAACTTCTTTACACAACGCGAGAGACCAGACTGGCAGATGCACGGAAATTATGGCAGGGTGAATTTTCTCTTCAGATGAACTTTAGATTTTAACAAATATCTACACGCCAAAGTTCTGTTTAATTTGTAAAGATTGTTTCTAAGACCAAGTGCGTATTTTAATACAATCTTTACAGATTTTGCAGTTCCCTAAATTGGATTTAAAATAACTTAATTTAGAGAATTGCCAAATCTTCCAGGTGAAATTTATTTATTATGGGTTTGTTTAGCTTTGTCTCCTATAGTATCCTTAATACTAATTATTGATCTGTTTGGTTTGTATAATCAATTATTGAAAAGGTTGTGGCTATATGCTGAGTATACTGAAATCCTTATTTTCGGAAAAGATGCTAAATCTTTAGAGCGAAATTTATTTTTTAATATTTTTAATCATTGTTAAAATTATGATTTTCAATGATTGAATTTCTACTAGTGTCTCCGGTTTGATCAGGATTGTAATAAAAACTAGACAAACTAGCAGTAGGGTTTTATTTAGGCAGTCTTTAAACGAATTATTTTTATAGGTTAAGTAAGCATAATTTAATAGATTTTTAACTTTTTACCTTTTATCCTTTTATATGATGTATTTTTATTTTTATATTGTTATATATATTTTTCTTTTACAGGACCCCTTTGATAACAGTACGCATGTACTGAAGGGCCATCCTGTTTAAAAATTCGTTATTATTATTATTATTATTATTATGTGAAGCTATGTTTTGTCTCATGTAAAACAGATATGCTTATTGATGTGCATTATAAAACTTGAAATTAAAACAAATTGTTTATTGTTTATGGCAAAATTGTTAATTTGGCTCTTAAGGGGGAAGAATTTTTTAAGACTACCACATAAAGATTCAGCCTTGATTCTGTTAGTGCTAGGAAGGTCCTGATTTAGGGACTGTTAGAACTAAACTGAAAGTGTAAAATGAATATCATGTTTACTTTACTACCAAGGCTGTCTATAATAATTTAAACAAAGCTTTGTTCAGGGTTTGTTTGTTTGTTTCTATTTTAGCATTAGATTTTTCAGATGTATTTACACCCAAATCTTATAAAAAATACTGTTAAATCGTACTAATGAGTAATCATTTTGTCCCCTCTTCTTTCAGGTTGGGCTTACATATACAAAGACTTGCAAGCAGTCCAGTCCTGGCCTTATTCAATGCAATATATAATTACAATAAAAGAACATTTTTAATTTAAGTTTTTTCTGGCTTTCTGATTTATACCCTCAGTCCCTTGATCTTATTTTCCTGGTCTTTCCATATCTCCTTTGTCCACACTTTCCACAGCTTCAACCAAGATTTTATTTTCTTCATCGTCTCTTAGGAACCTTGCAGACATTATTTTTGAAATTTATTTAATCAATTAAATATTTGCATACCTTGTCTTATATGCAAGGTCAATGAGTTGACAGGTACTGGGCTGAAGTTGTGATCGGTATCTAGATTTCAGAATGGTGGATGAGAGGGGAAACTCATTGAACCACATTGTTTTGATGCCATTGTTACCACCGGTTTTTGTTTATATATTTACTAGGAGTAATCATGGATTATGCAGTGCGTTCGCCATGCTTGCCATTGAAGAACACGCCACCACAAGATTAGGATGCGTATTGCTACCGTTGAGTGCAAGAATTGTTTACAGCCTATCGTTATCCGCTTAATAGAATTATTTTTGCGCGCGCTGTCTTTGCGGCTGATGTCATTGTTGACGTTGATGTAACGCAATTAATTGCCTTCTAATGTCTTCTCGCATGAGACATACCGACATACATACCGACATAGAACGATTTTCGCTTGCGCGTTCACAGGACAACCCTGGGACCACAGGTCACCACAAGATTAGGATGCGTTCTCCTATCGTCGAACGCAATAAATTCAGATGTTACAAGGGTATTGACCCTAATTTCTGGGATTGCTTAAATTGTTAGTGTGAAGTTTTGTGTAGTACACTGGAAGCATTCAAACTTTATAAGTGTTACGAATACCCGGTTTTAAGAGTGATTTAATTTCCGGAGTGGCATTTATGTAACATTGATTTCTATTTAGAGATTGGATGAAGTGAATTCAAATCCTGGATTTTGAGGAATTATGTTTCATTGTAAAGATTAGATTAGTTAGTTAATGAATTGGGATAATTCGTGTCTGTTCGTCAATAAAACAGATAAAAATCTGAAGTGAAAAAACTGATACATAGTGCGCAAAGCAGGATTAAACACGAGGCTCTCAATCCATGTTTTTATAATCTGGTTTTATAATACAGTCTTTGTTTGCATTAATTTTCCTTTCCTTGAGTAAAAACGGTGATCCCACAAACCCGGGTATAAACTAACTAATATTAGTATCACCCAACTAGTGGACTAATGCAAATCCTGCATTTTGATTGGCTACGCTACTAGGAGTAATCATAGATTATGCAGTGCGTTCGCCATGCTTGCCATTGAAGAACACGCCACCACAAGATTAGGATGCGTATTGCTACCGTTGAGCGCAAGAATTGTTTACAGCCTATCGTTATCCGCTTAATAGAATTCTTTTTGCGCGCGCTGTCTTTGCGGCTGATGTCATTGTTGACGTTGATGTAACACAATTAATTGCCTTCTAATGTCTTCTCGCATGAGACATACCGACATACCGACATACCGACATACCGACATACATACCGACATAGAACGATTTTCGCTTGCGCGTTCACAGGACAACCCCGGGACCACAGGTCACCACAAGATTAGGATGCGTTCTCCTATCGTCGAACGCAACTAGAGGACTATTAGTAATAGTCATCAAGTATCGAAATTTGTGATGCTTTCTTTCGTTTTATTCCCAAATAAATCTTTCTTCAACTTGCATTTACTAACTTTATTATTGTTTTTTCTGTCCGACTAGTTGGGTGATACTAAAACAATTAGACCCTTCGCCCGCAAGGGCCACGGGTCAATAGCCCATTCGGCTTCGCCTCATGGGCTATTGACCCGTAGCCCGCAAGGGCTACGGGTCTAATTGTTAAATATTTCCATTTTGCTCGGAGCTCATCCCTGAGTACGTCTTCTTCAATTCGTCAATTCTTTCGAAATAATGCTTCTATTTTACGGTGGGTTTTTGTTCTCGCAAGCGTTATTACTGAATCATGCTCGTAAAAGTAGGTAGAGTTTGGCTCCTTTTGGAAAGTGAAAGTGCATTCACCACCATCTTTCGTAAAGACGTGACACTCTTTGCAGCACCTCGGCGAAAATGACGCTCTCCCCTAGCATGAACTCGACCTTATTAACGACCGGTGCTTGCCCGAGGCTTATATTTATGTTATAGTTTCCCGACTTCGTTGTTTTTACTTTTGAAGCACCCGCGAGATTTGGTCCGATTTGCGCGAAACCGACGCGAAACCATTTTATTTTTCACAGCCAAACATCTCAAGCGTATCTTAGCAACCCACTGGTCAAAACCGAAAACCGCGGGCTCAGTCACTTCTCGGAGAAGTGATCGCGCCATCAACTGGCACCTGTTCCCCCGACTGAATACACATTTCTAATCTATATTGTACTACATTGTCCCCCCGCCCCATTCCCCCTTACTGAAGCAAGAAACGGCCCATTTTCCTGTACTCCAGCCTACGTTTTTTAGCACCTTTAGATCTGTCACTTAACTATGAGCAATAATGTAGCTTTGATTTTGAATTTCTAGTACAGTCAATAATGTGGATTGTGCCTTTCTCAACAGCAATCTGTAAATCAGGCTGGTACACCTTTGGCTGACTACAAAAAGAACATTGAAACTAATTTCAAAAGTTTAAAAGCTGGTTTAGTTCCAAAAGACAAGGAGTCTGTGCCAAAGCTGCCCCAGGCACAAAAGGAATGGTGAGAAAAATCTTGCTTTTGCAAACTTGTTGTAAAATACATGTATCATGTATTTAAGTGTTAAAACTCCTGTGTGAGGTGTTGGCCATCATGGGCCAAGGGCATTCTCACTTGGGGCCTTTGGAAAGGCATGTATGGAAAACTGAGAGACTATACAACAGTTGATTGGATTGGAAAGATTTAATTTTCCTTTGTTTAAATCTAGCCAACCAAATCATGTTTGTCCAGAGTCAACTGTTTCTTGTGCTGAGGCCCTGCCAGCTTAGAGGGACAGGCGGCTCAGGGTTGAGAATGGGACTGAGTTTATTTTACTGTGTTCTGGTAAAAAAGATATTTTGCATGGCATGTAGGTCACTTAAAAGTTGCTATCCTGCAAGGTCATGCTTTGTGCACCATACATGGATGGGGCGGTACGGTGGCCAAATGGTTAGTGTGCTGGACTTCAGATTGGGCAGTTCGGGTTCGAGGACACTGCATTGTGTTCATGGGCAAGACACTTTACTCTCACAGTGCCTCTCTTCACCCAGGTGTATAAATGGGAACTGGCAAATTTACTGCTATGGGTAACCCTGCAATGGACTAGCATCCCATCCAGGGGGGAATACAAATACTCCTACAATCTTGGACAAAACTGTTGAAACACTTAGCAAATTTCCACTTATTTAGCCAACACAGTTCAGTTTTGCAACCCCCTCCCCCCCCATTTCAATGTTGTTAATGCTTTAGTGTTTTTAAAACAAAGCCTGTTGAACCGCAAATCTCAAGAAACAATATTGAGTAGGGGGGGAGGGGGATAAGATATTTTGAACCCGCTTGCAAGTCGAGACATTTGTGAGAAATGCGTGAAAATCGTATGTTTCAACTAGTTTTGTCCAAGATTGTGTAAGCTGCTTTTTCAGGAATTTTGAGGAATTACCATATTTCCATGAGCTAAGGAGCCATGTATATTTAAAACTATTCGAATTGCTTTTGTAAAAATAATTTACGCCTCAAAAATATTATTCATTCAAATTTTACAGGCAAAATAGCGACTTCTCAGGTCAATGGCGCACACATGCTTTTTTTTCTATGGCGGTCGAATATGCTACTATGAGTAGGGCAAGCGCTTTTGAAGACCAGTGGTCGTGTTGTAGTCATTTAAAAAGTATTTGACCAAAGAATCTAGTTCTAAACTATAATAGAGAGGGCATTTTGCAATAATAGCTCACTTAAAAATAGCCAGGTATCAGGGCTCACGTTACAGTATCCCGCGCCAACCCGCAGGATTTTAACACTGAATCCCGCAATTCTCGAAATGCTGTTTCTCCCCTTGAATTTAGAAAGCAATAGATGAAATCGTGCACCAGTCGATTAACTTTGAATGATCAACACAAAGAAAGCGAAAAACTACGGTTAACAGAGCTTTTCAACGGTTAACAGGGAAGTCTTTTGAAATAATAGAAGATGTCAAGGTATCTTTCATGAATAGCTGTTAATCGGTGTTAACCGTTTGTTAACCGTTCAAATCACTGAAAATCCTTTTGTTAATCGTTCAGAATCACAGTGTTTACGCTAATTCAAAGTTGCGGCAGACAACTAAGGGTAACTGGTGCGAATTGAGAGAGAAAAGTCCCATTAAGTACATAAAAACAGTCGTTAGCAATAGTCTGTTATTAACCGCCTGTTTGTCACGCCGCATCCATTTTGTCACGCTTGAGACGTTATGGCGTCACGCCATTGCTTTTCACGTAATCCCACTCAAAAAACGCGTGGAACTTCATGCATTTTCATTCTTTTCCTATGGAATGGTAAATACGTTAAGTTTTGGGTTATTTTCCGTACTGAATGTTTCGTTTTATGACTTCATTTGTCTGAATTGTACTCTGGTCGTTTGAATGTATAACTGATGTATCGACTAAAGCGTAACAAATTGTTCTAATTACCATCAATGACGCACATAAAAAACAAACTTTGTATTTTATCTGAAGTTTTAGAATGCAGACATTTGATGGAAACTTGCATCAGCCCTTCAATAAAGCCATTTGCTATTGAAATCCTTGAAAAGAATCTGACTGAGTAGAATCATTGAAAGTTCTGTTGACTCGATTCGTAACGAGCCTCCGAAAACCATTTTAATTGATGATTCCGTGGCTTCATGAAGGCATGTTGTGGCAACGAGTAGTTGGTGGTAAAGAACTCGAAGCATACAAAAAGCTAAAGACGCTTTATGGCAGAACTTAAACGCGTTTTCTACTTGTTAGCCAAAATATCGTTTACACAATCTTGGACAAAACTGTTGAAACACTTAGCAAATTTCCACTTATTTAGCCAACACAGTTCAGTTTTGCAACCCCCTCCCCCCCCATTTCAATGTTGTTAATGCTTTAGTGTTTTTAAAACAAAGCCTGTTGAACTGCAAATCTCAAGAAACAACATTGAGTAGGGGGGGAGGGGGATAAGATATTTTGAACCCGCTTGCAAGTCGAGACATTTGTGAGAAATGCGTGAAAATCGTATGTTTCAACTAGTTTTGTCCAAGATTGTAGTCACCTCATGCTACTGAAACCGGGACAAGCTCTGTCCTGATGGGCTTCAACACAGACTCACAGGTGGATGATAAGTATTGTAACTACACATTTATATTATTTGTTAACTTTGTCTTTATTCACCTTCTAGGATCGGCAGTGTCACAGCCAATATTCTTGATAGTGTCCAGTCCCTGCCACCAGGTCTCACTCAACCCATGATATCAGCCATGACATTCGTTGAACAACAGCGGCAGTAAATAACTTATTAATATTACCTAGTAGACATTAATTTTGCTGTGGTCTATTGCATAAGTGTGAATTTGATTGGCTCTTCTGTTGCTGGACGTTCACTGATGGTCTGTAATAAGTTATCTTATTATCCAACTCCACTTTGTGGAGTACAAACATGTAGAAAATGTCTCACAATAATTGAAACTCACATGACTAGTTTAACAGGTTCCTTTAATTTTTTTTTTGACCATGAAAATGATTCAAAAATAGTGGAAATTCTTCATTTTGGGTAATGAAATTGTTGATAGGAAATCTCATATTAGACATTTTAGTGTGAACTGTATAACTGTACAGTTTTACTTGTCATTTGTTTTTGACTTGCCCCTCAGGCTCGCCAAAATACTTCGAAACTGGTAAGAATATTAACCTCTTACAAACCGAGCATGAGGGCCGTGCTGGGAAATATTGGCCCAAGGTTGAGGCAGTATGGTCTGACTGAGCGCAGCAAGGTCCATACAAAAACGACCGAGGACCAATATTCCCCAGTAAGGCTTGAGCAAGCTAGGTTAGTAAGTAGTTTATTATATCTGGCATTGACATGAGGTGATAGTTGATGAGGCCACAGGCTGAATGAACTATCACCAATAAGAGCAAATAATCTAATCATTTTAGTGGAATTCTTACTTAAGTACTCTTAATTCAGCGGTTTTAAATTATTTCCACATTTTAAATGTATAATGAATTGTCCAACATTCAGAATTTGCACAAACCTGTATACAAACAGCCGAAAGTCTGTGAGTAGCTCAACCAATCAGATTGTTGCATTTGCATAAGTGTCGTAGTAGAATTATACTAACTGCTGTTATTTCAGAGGTAGAAAATAATGATTTCAATTTTTCCTTACTACCTTCCATCAGTTTTCCACCACGGCATAAAAAGCTACATTAAAGGTTCCTGTAGGTGATTAAAATTTTTTGAGCTTAGGCAATTGCTAGAATAGTATAATAGTATCTAAATAATGTGTAATCGAATATAGTTAGCTGGTAGTTTTAAGTCGATAACAAGAATCAACTACATATTCGTCCAAGGGAAATTTGCTTTTAGACTAGCCTAGCTACTTTCAATCCACAATTTATAGCACAGTTTGCAAAATGTAGAGGTATTCATTCAAGTGCAGTCACCAAA
This sequence comes from Meandrina meandrites, assembly GCA_963693305.1. Taxonomy (NCBI): domain Eukaryota; kingdom Metazoa; phylum Cnidaria; class Anthozoa; order Scleractinia; family Meandrinidae; genus Meandrina; species Meandrina meandrites. The sequence continues at coordinate 3,771,961 of OY855911.1, forward strand.
CATGTCAAATTTCTTTAGGCAATCGTGTACATTTAGTAAGTCACCCAAGAGGTTATGGTCTTGGAAAAAATCATCATCTAGGTAATATTATTAATTAATAATTTATGGTAATTGTTTCAATTGGCTTTCTGACAAAAGGGAATTGTGCAAGAAAACCGTTTTCCAATTTTTCCATTCCTCTGCCACTGGATTTCACATGAATTTTGCTCTTAGACTTATTCAATTGAACAGCCTTTGATGAGACAGATAATGTAATTCTCAATTTGTTCTCAAATTCCCCTATAACTTGTATTTCAAAGGCCTGTTTACACAGGGGTTGTTATGCGATTCTTTGTCACACTCAAGCTTGCGAAAAAAAATTGCACAAAAATTGAAAGTGAACACAAAATCACTGCTGGTTTACATTTGCAATTTTTGTTGCCAGCTCGAGCCCCACAAAGCTTTCACTGGAAAGTGTGACAAAAATCGTATCAAGAAACCAACATTAAAGGTAGAATTTACTGTTATAATTAGACCTCTTTGTTACAGAAAATAATGGATAGGTGATGGCTCCTTGGGCGTTTGAGCGTAAGCAAATTGAATCCTGATCTTCTGCCAAATTCTCTCAAAATATTTAGATATCAGAATGAAGAAATTAAAGCATTCCAAATTAAAACGGGTCATGTAGCAGCTCTCGTAAGGTCTCACATGAGTGGCTGAGAGAACAATAGAACAAACAACAAGAACAATGCCCCTAGCCCCCAAAACAATAGCAGCTGCTACACTAAGGGACCAGTAAAATTAAACCTCTAGTGTGGAAAATGAAAAATACAACAATCAAAATATTCCTACTGCAATTTTAAATCAGTTTTATTCAGCATTGATTTGATAAGGGTTGTAAATATTCTCAGTTAAATGTATATTTAAGGTTGTAGGAAAATATGTAGGAGAGCATAGCTTTTAAATAACAATTGGTCTAATTTATTTATTTAATTTGTGTTTGTAAGGTAATTGACTTAGCTAGCCAGGAAATATCAAGATTTTCAATAAATATTGAACAAGCGAAAACGGAAAGTTGTCTCCTTTGTTTTGTCATGCACAGGCTTCCCAAGCTCAAAAGTTGTCTTTTTGATGTGTTTTTGAGAGCCCTTCTGATTGGTCCATTTGAACAAGTCACGCGCTGACAATGAGGATGAAACCAGATACTTGTCATTGAGTAACGAACGTTGGCGCGGGGTCAGTCACAAGCCTATTTGGAAAGCCGAATAGGCGAAATTAAAGCAAAATTTCTCGTTCTTTACGAGTCTTTCGACCGCCGAAGAACACGTATGTGGAGTGAAATTTATTGGGCTTTATGGAACTGTTGGTTTTATTGCGATTCGGGACTTTTCCTTTTGAGGAGAGAGCGATTTGTGGAGTGAGCTCTGGCCAGCGATCGATGGAGTGGTCTGCCTTTCCTTCTTTTTGGAAGGGGAGACAACGACTTCGAATAACTTCGCTAAATGGCGTCGGAATGGCTTCAAATTCGGCACAAGACACAAGTAAGCGACACATTTGAGGTAGGTAAACTTTATTTCAAAACAGATAGTTATTTACCCGATTTTAGAGAATCCGTGATTTTCCCATACATTTCTCTATATACACAAGCTGTCGCATACACCACATATGTAGAGTCGGCCGCCGAAGGGCTCTCAAAAGCACATCAAAAAGACGACTTTTGAGCTTGGGAAGCCTGTGTGTCATGTTACTTTTTGTGCTGTCGTGCATCATTTGTGCTATCTGTGACTAGGTGGCACACGGGGCTTAAAAAATATTTCTGTTTCCTAGGATGCAGCAATGACTGCATCAATGACTGATTCCCCCCCTAGCTTTCACCAGCGGTGTTCATTCTAAATTCCTCTTGTGAAGTGTTGGTCCCTCCTGCAACCTCCTAAAAGGTGGTCAAATGTTGTTTTCTGTGATCAAGTTGTTTGCCTGATGCACAAACCCATACTAGGAGGACCAGGAAACTGTGCTTTGTCTGGTTTGTACCTAATGACTTTTCCGGCATGGGTAAGCCTACTAGGAGCTACGCTCCCACCGGCTAAGCTCACCAGAAACACACAAGCCTCCATGCCACGTCGAGGTGACAGTTTCAAAAGGGAGGAAAGTTAGTGCAAACACACTTTGGTTTCCTCGTCACCGAGATAGCCGGGAGTTAACTTACTGAACATTCTTTCCCCAGAAGACAGGAGGACAGGATCCCCTTGATCACAACCAAACATGACGACTTCTGGCCGGAAACGTTTTTTTTTTTTTTGAGCACGCAAAGAGAACTCATCATTTATTTAGTTTATAGTCAGTCAGATTGAGCCGTCAGTCCATCGCAGACGTTGGGTGCTGACTAGAAGAATCAAGGCCTCTGGGGATGAAGACAACCAAAAATAAAAAATAAACCTCACAGAGACAGGCAAACGTTAGTGCCAGGGGTAGACTTAAGTGAAACGAAGCGATCATCGAGCATTAAATGATAGGGACTGATATAGCTGGTAGGCTTTCCTTCCCCTTCTTTATTATTTCTGTAATTAGCAGCGTGGCTGTATTAGGATAAAAAAAAAATAAAGTCGCACTCCACCCACACTTGCAGAGCTTAACCCGGTAACAACTTTACCTTACCCAGGATGGGTAAGGTGATACTAGAACAAGCCACTCTACCCCTTATAAGCACAATAACTGACCTCAATTTTGCCACTAGAAGTTCTCTGCCATGCTAACCTCTGCCAGATGCGATTCAGCTGTTTTCATTACTCAAAATGTATAATTTCACGAGCACGTTTCTACAAACCGCATAAAGATAAATTTGCTTTATTTTTCACCGTGAACTATCTTTCGCCTGATAATCATTGCACGAAACACGTAGATTCCGTAAACTTTCTTGTTTTATAAACAGTTTCATTTTCCTTTCGGGAAGAGAGTCAGCTTTTTGATTTCGGTTATAATAACTGTTTTAGTATTTAAAATTTTAAAATCACAGATGATAATTTTGAGAAAATATATGATTGTTGCTCGCTGTTCTTCGCGCTGATCCACATATAACCGAACGTCTGGATCAGGGTATTTATTGGAATTTTGCATATCGGTATATCAGAAGTGTAGAGAAATTCTGCAAATTTGTATTTTTGCACGTGAGGTGTAATTGCTTTTCTTTTCGTGAGACTATTTCTTTCTTTTCCTTTATAGTTACATGGTTTGGAATATTCTTCTATAAGTTTAATAGTGTGGCTAAAAGTACCTTTCTTCACATGTCTGAAGAGAAGGAAAACGCAGAAACTCTTGTTTGCTATGTATCGTTATATCTCATAAGTATTCATAGCCTGCTGTGAGCAGCATCCTCTACTTCAGCTCATAAAGCTACCATTCGGTGTTGTCGCCTATTAAAGCTTGAAGCTTCAACCCGACAACGTAATATTACAATAGTTGTATTTCCATACACCAGGACAAAGGAAAATAGTGAATTGCTTCAAGAGTAAAATTGAACCACAACATAAAAATAGTGAAACCCCAAGGAATAAACTTTCTTATAATCGGGAACTTCGTTAAAAAAGTTTTCGTTATTGGGTACTTCCAGTAAATCCCCTCTCTTTGCTTAGAGCTTGTTACTATTTTTGTCGGCGATGCGCATTGGCTGAAATGGAACAATAGACAATACAACGTGAAAATGAGGCCGGCCTGTCTGATATTTGAGCGCTTCAATATGGCGGATCGACGAGCGAGGTAAAATGACGACTCAAGAACGCATTTTTAAGGTGAGTTATTTTCACGAGGAGATAGATTTTCAACCTTATGAACTAAGGATGCAACTGCCCTAAGCTTTTATGGCGAGAAAGTTTAATTAACTGAGTTAGAAATTAAAGAAACGCTACTCGAGTGGAAATCCTCAAGTGGTGCCCCCGCTACACTTCTGAATTTTGCAAAAAATGGAATCGCCTTTGATAACAGAACCTGTGTTATAATAAACGACAAATATGACGACTATTTTTAAAGCTATCGAATAGAAAGTCATATCATATCTTTATACAAACATGTCCTCGCAGACTTACCCAGTTTCGTCTGATCCCGAAGATCTAGATGCAAGATATTTCAGAATACCCGGCCACAGAACGAGGTATACTCATGTGTTTAGCACGCCTGTTTCGGCTCATGGATTTAAGAACGAGGTATACTCGTGTGTTTAGCGCCCTTTCTTCGGTTATGACTTCGTTGCCGTGTGATCAGCTACTGAATATCATGATGGCCACCTCGGGACCGCGGTAGCTGGACGAGAAGACACAAAAAAGTGACCGGGTATTCTGAAGTTTAGCCCAAGATATAACTTTACCTGCATGGAACTACATGCAGTGGCAACCAGAGCAAACCCAAATCCGGGATATGATTATTTTTGCCGTAGCTAGGTACCTGGCCCTCAGTTGATTCATGGGACTGGAAGTTGATTTTTAACATCCAAAATCTCCTGAACAACCAAGCACTTTAGGCATTTTTCTCTTTGTCTAGTGGATTTTGCATTCCATTTGGCAGACCAGAAACTCCTGGAGACTCCAGGAGATTTCTGTGCACAAGTCTGGCCCCTGTTGCTCAAAGGGTAGATGACCCCATCCACTGATAAATCACTATTCAGTGGATTGACAAGTGTTATCCTCAGTCACTATTCTCTGGATGGTGAGCTATCCTTTGGATATCGTTATCCAACCTTTGAATACTAGGACACAGGTGATTAACATATATATTGCATAAGTCGCTAGTATCCACAGAGTGTTGAAGATAATAAATTGCATATTAGCATGCAGTCGAGAATACTGTTAGCTGATCACTCAGTAAGGAAGCAATGGTAACTTGCTAATTGAATTTGTTCATGTGGAGGTGTCGTTTAATGTGGCAGGCACTGCACTGCGAGGCTGTGTGATGCACGGTGACATAATGATTTATTGCATGCAGAATTTTGTATCAAGTAGTGCTAGTTTTAGCTTTGCAGGACTAGGATCACTGTGCTGTGGTTTTGGGAAAGGCTTTACCCTTGCAGTGTCGTTCTCCACCGTGGGGTTGAATGGGTATATTGTACTAGCAAATTCTTACTACTGTGAGGTACTGGATGAGCGAAAATATTCAGTTATGGGGTTATGTGAGGTGTATAATTTGGTAATACAAATGTTATAAATAGTCAATGTTTTTTGTAGCCATAATGTTAGCCTGCAAATACAGCTGCCTCTCATCGCTCCCGGCCGGTTTGGCATTTTGAGCGCACGTAGTAGCGGGAGCGAATGAAAGGCGGCTGTATTCGCAGGCTACCATAATGTAACCATTGTTTTTTTTTCTTTTTTCCTGTTTTGTAATTACATTGTGATCAATAAAGTAACAAAAATAAAAAAAATAATAATTATTTTAATAATAATTTGGGCAATGAGGTAAAGGGTTGCATGCAGTGAAATGGGCAGGCTACATCTGATGCATAAATGTACAAAATCAATCTCAGTGTGTGGAACAGTGCTGGTATTTGGGATTCCAGCCATGAACCCCCCCCCCCCCCCCCCCATAGCATGGGAGTGTACGATACATTATTATTCCACTATTGCGCCATTTTACCATATTAGGGCAAAATAACGTGCAAAATATGCCACGTTATTACACTGTAGAACAGAGCAAAAATACGGACTGAAAGCGAAGCGACAAAATGGCCGTACCAAACTTTAATTTTTAGTGGAATAATAAATCCCTTATTCGATGGTTTAACATATAATACGAGCGGACATTTTGCTCATTGCTCGTATTTTTCCTTGCCCCTTTGGGACTCGAAAAAATACTACACAACTCGCAAAATATCCGCGCGTATTATATGTTAAACCATCGAATAAGGTGTATATATATTATGATACAATAACTTTATTTAGACACAGTATTTCCATCAGCCATTAAGACTGTGAATACTTTTTTTCAGAAATGCTTCCACATTGTTTTACAATGCAAAGCCCTACTTAAATATAAGGAGCTTTCTCTCATCCAAGTCTGATACAAGCAAGCAAGTGGAAATGGATACCACCTCAACAACAAAAATGTAACTACCTTACTCAATGAATTTTAATCCTTAAAGTCCCAAGAGTGACCAACATCCAATTTCTCCCTATAACATCAATACTTCATCAAGAGAAAAGGTTATGAGAATTAAGAAAATAACCACCAAAGAGAATTACTTTGATATTTAAACAAATTCTCACAATACTTAAAGAAAATGTATGGAAATCACAGAGACCAGTAAGGAGAATTTGTATATGGATATTGGGGTTTAAAGGGCAAAGAAAGATATTTGCGTTCGACGAAGGAGAACGCACCCTAATCGAGAAAAACTCTTGCTTTTATGGACTATACGACGTTGTCAATTTGGCCCCCCAGAAAATTTTTCAGGGGCGAATGACGTCATCTCCATGCCATGTGCTTCTGTTTTGCTGTTTGGAGTGATTTCTCTCGACAAAATTGTCCTGTGTTATGGTCTGTCATTGCTGCTGTTTGGAGGGTTTTCATCCAAGGTAGAAGAGTTTTAATCAGCCACCGAACGTCGTAAAAGGAGTGGAAATCGAATAACTCGATTCGTTGTTTTATAGGCAAGGTAAACCAGCGTGTTTGCATGCAAAACGATTCACAAAACTAGCTAAAATTTCAAATCGTTAGCATTTCATGTAAAACGAGTGAGTAGAATAAGGATCAAAATTGTTTTATCGCTTCTTTGAATTTGTATTCTATAGTTATTCGACAAATGTTTAGGCATTTTGATGAGGAAATCATTATTGAATATTATGAGTGTATTGACTATGAACGAAAAGTTGATATGCTGTGCCTCGATCTATTTTCAAATTGAAGTGAAAGTATTTGTAGAAGTCTGTGGAGTTTTAGAAGTTGTGTAGTGCTCTGTGTAGTGCCAAAACATATTAAACAACTAAAGTGAAATAAATAATTATTTGTCGTGTACATGATAATTCATTTCTATTCCATATGAATTTTAGTGTAAAAATGAATGCAAATTGCCCATTCATTTATGACTTTGTACGTTTCTGCTTTGTGAATGTCACATGAAGTGCTAGGAGCGACTTCTATTCACGTTGTTTTACAATATTCTGACATCAATGAGAATTTGCCGTGCCATTCATTATTTGAGGTTCTTTTTGACCTTTGGTAAACAATCACTGCTATGATGACAGATCATGTTTCCGTCCGGTTGAATGGCTTCTTGTGTAACAGTGTAACACCCAATTTACGATAACATAGCTTGCAAGCAAAGAAAAATTCTGCTTTAACATATCAAGAACTGCTACAGTGTCACAATTTTTTCACAGTTTATTGAACCCCTTCGAAAAGAACACAACCCATTTCTTGATGCGACAAATTCCAGTTTATTTTGCAGAGAGATGTTCTTTTGGCTCGTCACGCAATCTTTCCTCCAAAATGTTGTGTGATGAGATTCCTCTCTTGCTCATCCTCATCGCTCCATTGAGGCATATTAAATTGCATAGTTTGCCAACAACCTTGCTTCTTTGCTACTACCTGACTCTCCATCTTAGGTCGAACGCACTCCCCTAATCGCTGATTACTACTAGTTAAAGTTTATTCAATACATATTTTACCATAAGTGCATAATCACCTGTAAATGTTAAAATGACCGAAAAACAACTTTTTTTTATCTTGGGTAGTCAATGGCCATATAATGGCCATGTAACAAAGTTTAACTAATATATTTATAATATATTTTTAGAGTAATTTTAGGTTAAATTTGTATGTTATTTGTTACAGTTTTTTCCTTTGAAATAGTGTTCTGAGGCTCTAGAAAATTTAAGTTTTCCTTAAGGAGCATGTCCCATGGCAAAATTTAAAAATTTATATTCTAAACAGCATCAATTCAAACCCAGCAACTATTTGGTTGCAAATATAGTTGATCCTTATTTAACGTCCATGTCCTGTCAACTAACAGTTAATCAGTGCACATGCAATATTAATACTGGTATAATCACTTGAAACTGCAGTAATTTGATATGAGGTTTAGCTTGAAACATAGTATTTAAATGCATATTTGTGCGCCTACCAAAGGACTTCGAGTCACTAAGACAGACTAAGTAATTCTGATGACAAAATCACACCAAGCTGCCCAACTCATGTTCCAAATGTAATATTTTGATTCATTGAGTTCATCAAAAGAGCTGCATTTAAATCAATTTGGTTCAGCAGTTTTAGTTAGGTGAGGCATGGTTTCAATTGCATTATGTGATACAAGAGTGGTGGCTGATTCGATCAGCAAGGCTGATTGTAGGATTTAAATCTGCTAGCCTGTATGAAAAAAAGACACATCATTTATAATATTATAATATATGATAACAAAGCTAATAAATAATTCAATAATAATAATAATAATAATAATAATAATAATTAATTGTTATACAATAACATTGTTAATATGTCAGCAAACAAATGGTCAGAGAATTAGTTTTTATTAGTCAGATGAGTCAATGAGTCAAATTTTAAATTACAGATTACAGTGATTGATTTGAAAACAGTGCTGCCCGTTAATAACAAATGAAAGCTAACCACAAGCAAACCAGAGTGAGACTAACTGCAAACAAACCGGAAAGGAACTAACTGAAAGTAAACCGGAGTGGAACTAGCCAAAAGCAAACCGGAGTGCAACTAACCACAAGCAAATTGGAGTGGAACTAACTGAAAGCGAAGCAGAGTGGAACTAAACCACAAACAAACTGGAGTGGAACTAACTGCAAGCAAACTAGAGTGGAGCTAACCACAAGCAAAGTGTGCTTCTAAGCTAATTTGTATACTGGTAAATCATGGTTCAAAAGACGATAACCTTTCTGGGTGAAAATCACCTTGACTGATTGACTCATCATAAAACAGGAGACCTCAAATGGCCAAGGATTGAAGAATTATCTCTGGTCTAATTATGACACCTAATTTAATCTAAAGTTACAGACTGAAAAAATAATAAAATAAGAAAAATAATGAGTGAATGTAACGAAGGAAAATGCATTTAAGTTAAATTATATTTAACAATAATTGTTATATAGAAATTTGAAAAATATTTCACTATTTGCATTAAAGAACAATTTTTTGGCAAAAGAATGTGCTTTTATTTAACCTCACACTAAAATAACTCATTTGAATTTCTAAACCATTTTCTTTGATTTCTTGTTCAGTGATCTGATTTTTGATGACTAGTTTTTTTTAAAAAAGTTATCCAGGTTAATGCAGACCTGATAAAAACAATAACAACAAAAAATATATTAAATTTATAGACAGACGTGTTTCAGAGAAAATTGTATTGGTTTAAATTTTTGGGTATGAGAGGAATTATGCAAGAATTCTAAGCGTTCTGTACCAGTAACGTTTACCTTGACATTAAGGAGATCAAGATAGATAACATTTAGCATATCAAATGAAGCGTGATGCATGGTCTTCCCAAAATTGAGTTAAAAATAAGATGCTTGTTGCTTAAAAAAAACACAATTCCGATCACCTTTGGGCGTGGACGCGCTGACATACAAGTGTTTTTATAAAAAGTTGTTCGCATCACAGAGATTTTTCGGCGAATAGTGATTTTAATTATAGAACGCAAGCAATACTAGATAAGTCGCCTTGCTTGCAGGGAAGAGCTGCTTACTTCGCTGCTCCAATATCACACGCAACGATTATTACGGATGATTTTTCATGCCCGTTTATAATTTTACAAGAGATAACTCTAACCAGGGGCTATAATTTATTCGAAAATAAGACGGGAAAATACGCCTTGTTTGAGTCGCGACATGGGATTTTGTACCATTTACGTACGCCAAGTTTGCGTCGTCGTTAAGACGCGAACAAGTCAATGACCCGTTTATACGAGTAATCTCAAGTCTAAATCAGGATGTGTCTTGAAGAAGCCCAGCACAAACCCAGGCCCAAAATTAGCCTGTTTTATACGCACCTTGTTTCGGTAGTGAGGCCGGATTTTTACGATTTATTTTGCGTCTTATTTTAGCCATGTATTATAGCCTTTATTGTTTCAAAGCGCTAAACTAAGCAACCCAACAAAATTCGTGCAACACTGTTGTATGTTTCGAAGACTTGTGATTTAATAAAAAAAAAAAAAAAATGGAAACATCTTGCCGCCACAAATGTTCCGTTGAAAATCACTGTATATCAATTAACAAAAACGCTTTGCCATGTAAACAGTGTCAGTTGAGAGTGCGCCTTGAAGTCTGTGGAATAAACCTTGGAAGATCGTTAAAGCGATAAGAATTTTTTTACAGAAAGCTGTTTGAGTGTCTCAACATTAACGTTACATTTCAAATGCTTCCAAAAGCTTAGCATTGAAAGATTGGATGGTTTAAAATTCTGTTAGGCGGCCACTTTAGAATCTTTTCTGTGTAGTAGACGATGCCTTTAGGTTATAACAGACAATTTGTCTTTTCTTCGGTCAACTGTTATGAAAGCGCGCGCCTTTTCAGATAATACAGACAACGAAGGCGGGTGTACTTGACAGCTCAGTAAAAGAAAGCGTGCGACCGCGCGCGCATGCCACGACTGAAAAATCAACCAATAGGAATGCGCCTTTACACGCAGTCACTATAGAAACACCAATTAATGACGCGTCTTGACAACCGCGCTTTTTTCTGTGCTTTTATCGCAACCAAGCTTTGAATACTGGGCGCGTCTTGACGCTGTGATAAGAAAAAAACTCCACAAGCAAAGCTCCTTGTAAAACGTCGTTCAAGAAGTCAAATACGAGAAGATACTCGGAGGCTAGAAACTACAGGAGAAGGCACTTGTCAGGTACAATAACTCAAATAAGTTCTTGCGATATGTGAGCGAATTTTCGCTGCTGTCTAGTGCCTGCTTCATTAGGATTCTTGTGAGACCGATCGATTAGATCTTCATGGATTGAATTCCATCTTGCAATCAGCCTAATGCCAGGACTCTTGCTACATTTCCCTGTAAGAGTAAAAAGTTAGAGTTTGCAATGTTTAGCAGAGTATCTCACTTGAGGTAAATATAGGTTAATCACCCGCCTTGTTAAAAGTGGTTGCTTGTTACAATGTGCTGTTGTTGTTGATCGTAATGTGTGGAGCGCAGTTTAGTTCTAATATTGCTTTGTGAATTCCATGCATGTTTACCTCTGGTGATATTATTTCAATCGGAATTCTGTTACCATTTGCTGTGTAGTACGAGCAAGCGATGTTTTCGAGCGATTGCGCTTTTATGCGATTTCATCTTTAACTTCGAAACATTAAGCTTTATACCTTTTCGAGTTGCAAACGATTAATGCATGTGATTGCGTTATTCCAAATGTAGTTTTAACCTACCGTTGTAGTGTTTCTCTTTTCCAAGATCGCCTCCAGAATTTTTGATTTTAGTCGTTTTGGTTGTTGCCGTATTTACCAAGCAAGCTCAGTTGTTTACAAGTTTAATTGGTTGGGTTCCTTTGTTTGATCAAGTAAATTCAACGGCCTTAAAATAAACAACGTGAATTAATTTTGAAGTGACTCTGCCCAGATAATGCGGTTATAATGAAAGATTACGATAAACTTCAGATGAAGTAATACTCATTAACACAGAATATAACCCCGAAAATCAACAATAAATTTGAGAAAATTAAATGCCAGGCTACAAGTGCGTTAAACGAACTTACGTTTAGGCTAATTGCAGTATTAATAAGCGTAAAATAAATTCGGTTTTATAAACAATAAGTAGTAATTCCGTAATTTGTATTTGTTCTTCATTGTTGACTTTTGACCAACTTCAAAGTGTAACTTAAAATCAGAAGTAAAAAGCACTTGCAACAAGAGGGTTGAAGCGTAAGTCAACTATTAATTCCGAATTAATGTTCAAAACTTCATTGTCTATGAGTCAAAATTCGTGGTGCTTTGAGAATGTTCTAGATGCATCCCGACGTAGAAAGAAGTGTTTAAGACGGAATCCACCAGGAAGTCGAGTAATATTTATTTAAGTTGGACAAAAATCGAGTACCAGAATAATTTAAATCCTATTGCGTTATTTTCTACTCTAAATAAAAGGTAAAGATGTAAGTAATAATCCCTGATAACACCGACAACAACTTCTTATCAGAGTCTTAGAGAAAATGAATTTCAAAGTTCACAAGCTATAGGCAAATTCTCAAGTGCAGCCATTTTGTAAAATCGTCTTTAAGCGATTCAGTGGAATTCAGTGGAAATTCGAAATTTGTTTTCGGTGTTTGGTGTTGTTAGAAAAGATTTCTTTTGATAGGATATTTGAAGCAGTAACACAAAAGTTTGCAATAAGGTGTAAATAATTTTGGTACAACAATTTCTTATCAGAGCCTGAGAAAATGAAATTCAAAGTTCACAAGCTATAGGCAAAAGCTCACGTCTTTTAAGCGATTTAGTGGAATTCAGCGGAACTTCGAAATCGGTTTTCGATGTTTGGTGTTGTTAGAAAAAATTTCTTTCGATAAGATATTTGAAGCAGTAACACAAAAGCTTGCAATAAGGTGTAAATAATTTTGGTACATAATTTTGTCCAATAACTACTCGAAGTCCTGGCGGATTCCGTCTTAAATCTCTCAGTGATTCAAGTTTGTACGGCGTATACATCACATTAATTGAAACTCACTGTATTACAAACTAAAAGAATCGCATTTTTTTTCTTTATTACGTATTCGTTTGATCTTAAGACTTGCAAGCTATGTTAGTCTAAATGAAGACTTATTTTGAGCTGTTCTTTAGGAACATCAGTTAAGCTTAAGGTGTGTAGCTATCACGAAAACTCGCTTGAATTGCAACGTTATCTCGAATTGTAATCAAACAATACCTTTTCTGTCTTTTAACTTGGTGGGTGACGAAGCACAGTTCCCTAAACGAAAATACTGAAGAGCTTTCAAGTGAACTGTGCAACCGTTTATGCCTTTTTGAAAGTGATTCACTCGATAGGTTCAGAAGCTAGACCGCATAGAAATTAGGTTTTCAATCAGCGGCGAAATGCGCGCAATCTATTCTTCGATGTTATTCCCCAACTTCAGGCGCTTACCTTCATAAATGAATATCACTCGTGTGCTTAACGCAGTAATTAAGAGTGTGATCAGCTCAGGAAACGGCTGGTTCGAAACAAAACGGATCTTAAAGAGTGGATGCTCTCGTTTAGTGCATGATCTGGTGCGGGATTTGGTCGCGGGCCACTTGTGCTTCGGTCGCGATCATCACAGTGCTCATGACGTTTCTTGGTCAGTTCTCTGCCGTTTCTTTATCACTGTTCGTGACTTTCTTGGCTTCACTATTTGATTTCTTCCTTCAATGTTCTCATCATTTCCTTTTCTTGAACGTCAGTTCATTACCAGTGTGTGCAGTAAAGAACTCGTCTAACCAACGAGTATTGTCGCTTCATCGTCTCGATGTAATTTTCCAGTGTATGAATCTAGATGCATCTTCCGACCCAGGGCTTTGCTTTCTTGCGGGAAATGAGCCTGGGATAAAATGACGTATTCGCGTCCCCTTAACCGCCTGCCGGTTTAGCAGGGGGTAGGGGTAGGGGGGACTTTGCACAAGGAAAGGGTTGCTATGCATTCTTGTGCCAATTCTCGTCCCCAAATCTGCCTGTCGCTCTAAACCGAGCGGGGCCTTAGCACGAGAAACAGTTGGCGCAAGGGACACATGATTTGATTGACTAGATTCTAACAAAGGCAATTTAAATCTAGCCAATCCAATCAACCGTTTTAAAATCCCTTTGTGAGACAGTTGAAACGGTTAATTTGATTGGCTAGATTTAAATCCCCTTTGTTAAAATCTAGTCAACCGAATCATGCATCTCCGAGCCACCTTTTCCTCGTGCAAACTCCCCGCCGCCAAAGACGGGCATGCTGCCCCGGGACGAGAATAAATATGACCTTGTGCCCTACATTCGAATTACACTTCATTTTTTAAAACCGTCCCTTTGGAATACCGTAAAATTCCGGTTATAAGCCCTGGGCTTATACAACTTTGTAAGGGGTTTTGGGTGGGCTTATAAGTGGAGGGGCTTATATCCGGGAGGGCTTATAAGCGGAATAGAAAAAATGTTTCGAAACGAGCCACGGTAGTGTTGATCGAAATACGTTTTTAAGATAAAAAGTCAAAATAAAGCAACATTTAACCCTGTTCAGTACTGTCATCCAGCAGAGGGGGGCTTATATCCGGGGGGGGGCTTATAACCGGATGTATTTTTTTGTTTCCAGTTAGATGGACCTATAACCGGGGGGGGGGGCTTATAAGCGGGGGGGCTTATAACCGGAATTTTACGGTATAAAACAACATTCACCACAGATAGAAATGCATAACTTTGCCTATCGCTTTGTTTGATGAGTTCATTTTCGGGACGTAACAGGCGCAAAATCCACAAGAGTTTTAAGTTAATCATGTCCTATAATTTTCATCTGAGCTGAAATTCTGAACGTCACACAAAGAAGTCCATAATTTCTTTAATTTTTTACCCAGAAAATAGTGTCCTTCGCAGTCGTCACGCAACGCTTCTCCCCACTTTGGCTCAAGCTCAAGGAACGATTCATTTGACTGGATATCTGGATAAAAATTGGCCAATTTAACCACTTTGATAGCGTGTGTTAGAATGTACGAACTACCAAGATGATAGTGGATTCAAATAATCCTTTCAATTCATGCGAAGAAATGTGTTTATTGCTCGTTTTCTTGTCATGCAGTCAAAAATAAATTCGAATCCATTTATCTACAGAAGCTATGAATTTCAAATATTATAGACGATTAATTGATAAACAATTTCTCCAAGTTTCTGGTCTGTGCGGCGTACCGTTCGCGAGTTATTTTCTGAACCTTTCCACGCAAATTTGTAAAGCTCAGTATGGAGACACCATATTTGTGTCCTTCCGAGGGGCACCAATATGGCCGCCGTGATGTCAGAGAAACCATCTGGAACTCAATTCTGTTACATCAGCGACTATCTTTGGCTCATGAACTAGTACACTTCCACAGAAAGCACCACTTATTATATTTGAAATGTTCAATCTGCTGAAAATGGAAAGGAGAGGACTTTTCTCAAACAAAACAGCTTTGTCACGGCACTCAGCTTGATGTCACATACGACGGAGAACTCAAATATTCGAAGTGCTCTGTTTTAAAAACGCATGACACTATGAAGCTGGAAATTTAGAAAAAGATATATTTGTAGCATATCTTACACCTAATGACAAAGAGCATTTAGCAGGCCTAGTGAATTTTGATTTCAGAATTTTATGACGAAACATGAAAACCAAGAATATACCCTAGACAGTTTTTCTGTGTGCATTTGCGTTATGTTTTGTTTGTATTCGCGTGACGAGCGCTCCATTGTTGGTGATAATATATGCCGACCAAGACACAGAAGAACGCGGTCTAACCGCGGTCACTAACCGCGGTTTCGTTTATGCGTCTTTGTGCAAAGTGTCAATAATTTTCATGTCTTGTTGAACATGCAAGCTTTTTTTGTACATCATTGTACTTTGCATAATTTTTTTTCTTTGAAAATTTTCCAAAATGCTGATTTCTGATTTCTCCATATAATGTCAACCACTGTCAAACAGACGGGCAATGGGAATATACGAAATCATCAACTCTGATTTGGCTGGCTACCAGTCTCTCTCTCGTTAGTAACACTCCATTGATCTGGACAAAAATTGATGTTTGTTCAATAATTTTTAATCAACACTGGCTAACTTTCATAGTACAGAATTGCCATTATGATGCTTGAAGAGTGTGCATTACAACTGGCAACGGAAATAAGTTTCTGTTACAGCAATTACTCTGCTAGTCTCTACAGCAATGCCCTTTGGTGTTTACATGACATTACAAAACGCAGGACATGAATTTGTCAAGGTTTAATGTCTGCATTAAAATCGAAACGGAAAATAAGTTCGTGCTACGACAAGAACATCAATTTTTCTCTTATAGAATTAAATATTATTATTGAATAATTTAATATAACTGCATCTTTGAAACTGTTAGGTATTTATTTTGTGTCTTCGTCTTTGTCTTACTTCTTCTCTGGAATCTGCAAGGAAAAATATGATTTAGTATATCAGTTGCGTACGGTGTAGAAAATAAGTTACCACAAGCCTACGACACACTAGACGATTTTTTACGCTCCTCGCGGCGAATTTTACTGTCAGCAAAAGTCGCAAGCGAGTTTCGCCGCTGTCTGCTGCGAGCACTCTTGGCGATTGCCGGAAAATTGCCGGCGGATTTCATTGTCCATGTTTGATTGCGCGTAGCGGTGACCAGGATCGTTCGCGAAAATCGCCGTCGCGATAGCGGGCGCGACTTTCAACAGTCGCCGCGACGAGCGTATAAAATCGCTGTGTGCGTCGGTGGCTTGAGTGGCAAAAATTAATAATTCTCCATCTTTGATGAACTAAATAATTGTAAACGCGCTTTCTATCGGATAAATCGCTACATTAAGATTCCAAGAGAAATTATTCACTAAATATCTCTTACGTCCTCACTCTTTTCTTGGTTCGTGGTGTCTTTTTCCGTGGGATTGCTCTGTAGACCTTCGTTTTGCTCGCTGATTGTTATCTCGGGCTCGACACTCAATGGATTTTCGACAGTTGGTTTAATCTCTTCGATTCGTCTTGTATAACCCGCGTCGAGCGGCGTGATTCCTGTTGCCCTAGATTTTTTGGACATGTTCAATGCTATCAGCTCTTCTCAATACTAACACACCTATCGTGTTTGTCGTATGGCACTATCTTGCTGGTATAGCTTATATCGAAGGATCGCAATCTTTTATAGCACGTTTGACCCAATCGCGTGAAGTCGACATTTGAATGATTGACAGGTTACGTTCTGCTGACTTATGAGTTTCTTAGTTGCTATATTTAGACTTTGCATCGCCACATAACTCATTCTAAAACAATGTGGGAAGCAAATATCAGAGCCTGTTTTTTCCTCAAGGCGACTAACATAACACGCGGACTTTTATTTGTTCCAGAGAAGAGTCGCGCATAAGATTCAGCTAGAGGGCAAATGTATAGAGTTTTTATACCTCCCTTGGTTTAACCCCAGACGAAGTGCGCGCTTTACATTTGCATTGCAACGTGGGCGGTCTATTATCTTTGTTATTTGCATGGCGCCAGTGTTTTTCAAAAGCGGGAAAGAGCCCAATTTGGTTACGACGTAATCAGTTAAGGGACTTACCCTCAGATCGAAGGAATGATCGAAACAGTTGGGACAAAATTCAAGTAAGCAATAATTGGTGATGCCTGTAAGGAACACAATTACTCGTGTCTTGAAGAAGTTTGTAGAGGCGCATCGATCCTGAAAATCCTGTATTTTCTTTCGTTAGTGATGCGCTAAAGTGGATACTATACAAGGAGTGAGCGAATCTTTGTTTTATTACTTCGGAATACTGCCTGCGACAAAGCGAAATTTCTCTCCACTTTTATTGAAAAATTTGCGTGCAATAAAAATAATATGATCCCAGTATCTCGCGTCGTTTTCCATCGATGTCGTTCATTTAATGCGTGTATTTAGTTTCTGTTTACGCGGTCGTGGGTCGTTGTCTGGCCAAAACTATGCTTACACTGCATATTAAAAAACGCTTACAAAGCGCGCGTTCTATTTATATATTCTTATTTTGTAATATTCTGGTTTTTTTTAGGACAAAAAATGTGCTTACGCGGCGCGTCATAAAACGCTAGCGAAGCGCGCCAGGTGCTAATCCATTGTTATTGCAGAGTATTCCAGCAAAATCACACGCGCTTTGCATTTGAGTTGTAGCTTCACAGTTTTTATTTACTGTTATAAACAAGACACATCTAAACTTATAATCGTTGTGGTATTTAGTTCACTCCATGCCGTGCAGTCCGCAACGTATTTCACCAATCTCGCAGAGTTCACATCAGAAATGAAAGTTAACAAAGCAAAACTGTCCTCGAGTCTCAACGATATGAAAGTGTTACATTTACTCAAACATTATGGCTAAAGTACTAGGAATATAATTGGAACTATCCATCCTTCTAGAAGTATAACAAAACTACAAACGTCTTTGTGTCGAAGAGAAGTCTACTGTATGCACCAACGCTCGAAATGATACCAAAAATAGGTCAAAAATATAAACATTCAGTCCTTTGAAGATACATCTAGGGCTTCATCGATTATCTTCTCTCTTGTTCTTGGCACCTGAAAATCAGAGAAATATATCGTTAATTGTGATTCTCCTAACACCGTTGCATAAAATAACTCTAGCAGGAAAGTTATGCATTTGGAGGGTGGCAAGTCGAGAGACCTGCAGGCAATGTTAGCACTCGTGTTTGCTATTTTCTTCCTCGTGCTTTGATCTCTGTTTAACTATTGACAAGAAGGTTGCGCGCAAATGTTCTGTCGTCCGTTTAACACTGGTCGAGCATCGTGATCCTAAATTCAGTTCTTTTGCGACGAAACTTTTGCTTTCAGATGTTCAAAGAGATGTTTTGTGTGATCATAATCGTTAAATTATTGGTGGGCCTTTGAACTGGAAATTCTAAATCAGTTACATCCGCTCAAAAGATGGCGCACGAGGACGGAGTGAGCTATCAGATTATATTACAGATGCAAAGTTTTCCTACCACTTATTTGGTTACAATTTGAAACCTGCTCACCTTTTGTGGTTAGAGCACAACACAATCTGAGCAATAACCTGGAGCAGCAAAGGGAGAAAGTTCGTTAGTTCCCTGCGGTGCAAAATCGAGGAAAGAATTAACACATACTAGCGCTTACATTTTCGGTTACAATTTGTTTTGCATTCGTTGCCTTTCGTAGCAGCCGGGCAGTCTGGCTTATTGCATAGAGCCTCATAACTTGCATCCTTGCTTGAGTTCCCACAAGCGCAAGATTTCCCTGGCATTTTCTGTTTTTTCGATACTAATGAAGTAGCAGCACTTTGTTGCAAACACGGAGCCAGACTTGGGAGTAATTTGGTAGAATCACGAGCTTTTATAGGTCAAGGCGCCCAATTGGGATGAATTGACTTTTCAATTGATTGGCAGTCCCGATTCTGTCGACTGGTTTATGTTGTTGGACGAATTTTGTTACTGCGGTTCAATAAACACGATTACCATTTGCTAAATCTGTACCCCTTTTGTTGACTTCGGGGAAATATATTCATCGAGTTTTCCCAACTGCTTTGATCTTACCGCGCAAAAAATGCGCCCGAATCCGCCATATTGGTGAGAACTATTCGATAAAATACAGATGATGAATATGCCACCACATTGTTTTGTAAGAATTGAAACTCTGCTTACCTTCTATTGTCATTGCAAAATGCACCATGAGTCATTCTCTGAAACGGCAACGAGGGAACAATCGTTAGAGGATTTAATACAGCAAAGGAAAGTCGTAGGATCACTTACCTCCGTCGCTATTCGGTTGGCTTTGAGCGGCTGCAGGAGACGTTGAATTTGTGTCTGAATTTCTTATACATCCACTGCCACTTGAAGAACCATGGCGCTGGTGGTATGTATGAGTATGAGATGTATTTCCTCGAGAGTTTCTACTAAATTCGTCGCTTCTCGATGAACTGGGGCGCTGTTGTGCGGCAGAAGTAGAACATTCGCCGTGTCTCGAATATTCACGGCGATGATTTGAAGAAGTAGAATTTCGTCCATGTTCGCCGCATCTCGAAGAGCTGTGGCTATAATGTGTCGAAGTAGAATTTCTCTGATGATTTCCACTATAACTTTGGCCTCTCGAAGGACCGGAGTGCGAGTTTGATGCACCTGTCGATTGTAGGTTTGAATTTCGACTAGGTACGTTGCACCTTGAATAACCCGCATCTCTACCCGAGTTTCCTCTCATCCGAGATTTCCCGGACATTCTGAATACTGTTAAATTCTTCCAACGCAATAACAACTATATGGTGTTTTCTGTTCTACCTCGGAAAGCTTATGTCAGGATCCCAATCTTTTATAAGACATGACAGCAGTTAAGAGGGAATAGACATTTGATTGGTTGATGGGTTAAATTCTGCTGACTAGCACTTTTTGTGATGATAAACAAGTTTCTTAGGTGCTAAATTTATAGCGCATTCCCCTTACAAAGTTGCGTGGGTTATAATATGTGTCATTTCCATGACACCTTTGTTTTCAAAGGCGGGAAAGAGTCCAATCTGTTTGCGACGCAATTAGTCAAGGGACTTACCCTCAGAACAAATGTTCGAAATGATACGGAAGAACGTTCGCGAAACAAGCTCGCTTTTTAACTGCATTGAAAACTGAACACGTTGTTAGGAAGCGTTAGTAGATGCGCAAAAATCCTGCGTACTTTTTTCGTCGACTTTAATCTTTATTTGTTTGTTTGCGCGCATTTCGTTACCATTACCTTGCGCTTAGCCGTTGCTTGGCGAAAAATGTGCTCACATTGCATAGTAAGAAAACGCTTACATAAGCGCGCTTTTCATGCATATTTGTCCTTGTTTTTAATTTATCTAATATCCATTTTGCCACTCCAGACGTCTTGGCTTGAAGGTAAAGCGCTTACACCGCACTCTATATAACGCTGACAAAGCGTTTTTTATTAATCCTTATAGTGAAATTTTCAAAACAATGATTTTATAAATTCACAAAGAATACTTAGGTCTGTACGGTGTGAAATTTCATTTGAGGAAAAAATTGTGCGAAATATAAGGTCGATTATTTTATTGAAAATTTTACGTGCGCGAAGCTATTTTTGGAGTCATTGTAAAATTAGTCTGTTTCCATGCGAAGAAAATCGATGTTTACCCTTCCCCTCTCAAAGAAGACACATCGCGTATAAGCCATAAACAAAACACAGCTAAAGTTATATTCTTTGTGAAGTTTATTCCATCCCAGCCGTGCGGTCTATAACATCAGTTCATGTGCGTTGCACAGTTGAGTTCACATCAGAATTACAACGTGTAACAATGGCTTCAACTTGGGTGAAACAAACAGCACTTTTCTTGTGCATAAGAAATTTAACTTGAAACTGTTACATATATTCAAACGTGCGTGGTAATCGTTAAAAGTACAACGCAATAACAACAGATGCTACTAACAAAACTACAAGTCTTAAAAATGTTTTAAAACAGTCTACTGTAGGCCCGTAACTTGTTCAGTGGCAACAAAACGTGTTTGGAAGTCGGAAGAGATAAATATTCAGTCCTTGTGTCCAACGGCTTCATCAACTCTCTCCTTTCTTCCTTCTCGTAGCTGCTGAAAGACAGCATAATCTTGTTAACAGTGGTTCTTCTAAGTACTGGTGTAGGAAAATAATAAGTCTTAGGGGAAGAGAGGAATGCATTTTAACGTTGTGGATTACTTGAGACCCGAGTCCGTGTGTTTTAGGAGTAGCGAGGCAAAGCGAAGGCAATTATAATAAACACTCTAGTTCATCGGTTCGTTCAGCTAGTTTCCTTGCTCGTGTTTTAACTGTACTTAATTACAAACTAGGTGATTGCGCGCAAATGTTCTACATCAGACCTTAAGATAGTTTAGTAGGTACCAAGGTTTATATTTGGTAACTACTTGATGTATTAGGCGAAGAGAGACTGGCTTTGAAACTCATTAGCGATGCTCCATCTTGAAACATTTGTTATGGAGCAAGATTTTCGGTGTTTGATCGATGGCATTTCACTAAAATAATGATTTTAGGAAGCGGTTGCTGGGAAGATTGCAACAAATAGTATGCGGCAATATATACGAGGGAAATTTTGTGTACAGTTATCACTTTATGCTGCATTCGAGTGTTCCTCTGTGAAGGTGCTGTGTAAGCAATTCTTTACCAAAGAAAGAAACCTTCGGCCTTTTAATTAGTAATGACTGATACTTCATTTCTTACTCAACTGATATTATGCACTAGTGTACAAAATCGAAAGATAAGATATGGTCTATTTAGCTAACAACTGTTCCTAAATTTAAGCGGCAAGTTGCATCTTGAAGACGCGTAATCCATGTTGTATTAAACAGTGGATGGTTAAAGAACAAGAACGAATCGCTTTCGCTTTAGAAAGAAGTTTAAAAATACGACTCACCTTGTTACATCATGAAACAGGAATCAGGCCACTCTGAAATAGCGAAATAGAAGCCGGTTAGGTCCCGGAAACAGAAACAAATGCAACTCACTAACAATACTGCTGTATACTCTACTTTGAAAGTCTCGTCGCGAAACAACCGCAAGCGCCGTGTGGAGTTCTACGTCTGCGTTGACTGATGCTAGTTTTCTTTTAAATATATTTCTTGGTCCCATCAGAAACTGTCGCTCTAGATTGCCCAGACATTTCGGCGAACACTAACTTGCTGTCGAAGTCTTCCTCGCGTCACGGGGATAACCAAGTCAAGTAACCAAATAACGAAATCATGTCATCGGTAAAAAAAAATGAAAGCCGCCTACCTTCTGTTATCACATCACAATACATTTTATCCTTTTCCAGGGTTTGTACCAAGGAGCTAAAAGAGCAAAGCAAAAAAAAGCTCGTTGGATGGTTTCAAAAAAGATTAAGAGCAATCATATTTATAGTACTCACGCTTTTCGTCAGATGTACTGTAATCACTATCCGGTGGTTGATTCGGTGTCGCGTCCGTTTTGCCGGGCATCCTTTTCCAAAAGTGAACGACGGTAGGATAAATTTTCCGGTTCGTCTCACTTCGCTTTAGTTCTAACCAGAAACAACACCTGGTTTTATTGGACTGGTACGGGATAGGAAGAAATTGACAAGTCATGTGATTTTTTTTGACCAGTTATAATCTGCTGCCAAGTGTTTGTATGTTATCTGGTTTCTAAGTGAGACACTATAAACAAGATTACTATTTGCTAAATTTGGACTCTTTATTTTGTCTTGATCCAATTGCCTTAATAAAAATCTCATGAGCGTGAAGCTAGTTTTGGGGTCAATGTGAAATTGGTTTGTTCCAATTTCCCCCTCCCCCCCCCCCTCCTTTGTTAGTCAAAGGAACACCTTGTATGAGCCGTAACTAAACAGAACTAAGTTACATTTTTCGGGAGGTTTATTCCACCCCAGCCGTGCGGTCCATAACATCAGTTTATGTGCTTGCACAGTTCACATCAGAAATAAATCAGCTTTCAAAGCTTTCAAAATTGGTGAAGCAAACGACACTTTTCTTGTGCATTTAAATATAACTAAATAGTGTTACATATATTCAAATATACGTGCAAAAAAGTGCAACAAAAGGGGAAAATGTTCATCAAAAGTTCAACAGACTAACAACTAGTGTCCTAATAATTCTGAAACAAAACTATGAAAGAAGGCCCGCAACTTGTCCAAATGGCAAACAAGAAACTTGTTCCAAGTCGGAAGAGATAAAAGTTCGGTCCTTGTGTCCAAGGGCGTCATGATCTCCCTTCTTCATTGTGGTTGGTTTCTGAAAGACAGGATAATTTTATTAATTCAGGTTCTTCTAAGCACTCGTGTTAGGAAATGAAAACTTTAGAGGGGAAGAGCGATGCATTCGCGGGTTGCGCAGTTAAGTGAAGCTCTTTATGTAGCGGGTCATGGCTTAATTGTAAATTTTTTGCGCACAAATGTGTTACATCTCGTGTGAGTTTGTCATTTGTTGATATTTTGACAATTATTTTCCAGAAATAACTTACCACTTCTGAGGGAGCGGTTAACGGCGCTAAATAACCTGAAGAATGGATTTTTTTCCACGAAACTCATCTCAAGAATCTTTCAACAGAATTTCACTCGAAATTGAATGCATTAGGCGAAAAGAAATAGGCTTTAGGGCACACCGTTCAATGCGCCATCTTGAAATTTTAATCGAAGATTTTGGGTTTAAAATCGATGACATTTTTGCTAACATCGTGATTTTACAAAGCGATTGTACAAAATATTGTAGCAATTGTCTTACGATCATAAATGCAAGCAAATCTTGTGCTTAGGTATCAGTTTCAGCTACATTTGAGCCATGCTCTGAAAAGGTGCTGTGTGAACAATTCTTGATCAAAGGAAGAAACCGCTTTTGAAACCAGTTAAAAAAATAGCTTACCTTTTTTACAATATGGTACAGGCGAGCCACGCTGAGAAAAAGAGAAGAAAAAGCATGTTAGGTGTGCTAGAAATATAAGGAAAAGCGATTAAAATCGATGTACTAATCGATCCTTTACATCGAAGGGTTGATGACATCAGTGAAACGTCTCCTCGTAAGTGGTAATGTCTGTGTCGAGTGGCGCGAGTTGCAGTGTCGCAAAGACATCTCTGAAATCCCCCATCGTTTGTTGAACACGTTTGGCGCACTTCTAAGTAGCATCAAGAGATGAATTAGGTGTGGCCCGAGATCTTCCTGGCATTGTAGGAGGTCAATGATACTTAGATGCTCGCTTGTTCACTCGGTCCTGTTCGTAACGCAACGGGGTTAGCATTTATTATGGAGACTAAGACAAGTACAATTTATTTTCGACCCGCAATCTTAAGGCATACGTGGCGCATATCTGAGGTCGAGTTTTTGTGTTCAGTATTTGCTTGATTGCGTACCGAGAGCTGATTTATGATGACCGTGTAAAAGTGATTGTAAAGAAACAAATTTGATGAATCGACACTTCGCTTCGGCGCGGTTTAGGCGGTATAGTTTTCACACTTATCACGCTTTGTATCACGATACTCAGTTTATTCCAAGTGGATCTTCAGGTAGAAAAAAGGTTCTAAGCTTAAAACGAGTAACGACTGCTTGAGAGATGGCGCGCAAAATCCGCCATATTGTCTTCACGAATAGATTACCTTCAAATTCAATGTAATGCACTAAAAACATTTGTTCAAAAGCAAAGCTTGGCTTACCTCATCTCCTTAAAGAATACAGCACCATGCTGAAATAAAACAGAAAAAATAGGCAAGTTAGTTCACAAATGAAATAAGCACGTCGTCACATCACCGCACATTTTCCCACCAAGAAGCTAAATCAGCGAAGTAAAAGAAGGCCGTTGGACGGTTTCAGTCGAATTTTTAGTACTCACGATCGGGCTTTTTGCGTTCTTCGTCATAACTTTCATCGTCTGTTGTATTCGGTGTTCCGGACATTTTCAATGCTTTCAAGTTTTTGAAACTAATACAAGTTGTGTTAATTCATTCCTACCCGAAGCCCGGCAGGTTAGAGTCTTATTTAGCAGAATAACCAGCTTTTATTGGACTAGCACGTGATAGAAAGAAATTGGCATTTGATTGATCGACGGGCTAAGATCTGCTGGCAAGTGTTTTTATGTTATTTGGTTTCTAAGTGAGACACAACAAGCAAGATCACTATTTGCTAAATTTGGACTCTGCAAGATGCTTTTCCCTCGGAAATGGAAAACAAATATCAGAAACATAAACCAGCCTGTTTGCTTCTTCATGGAACAAAACACGAGAAAAAATTGGTAACACTTTTTTCAGTTAAAATTTGCGTATTAAGTTTAACCAGAAATAGAGATCATGGAGTCTTAACGCCTCCGTTGTTTTACCGCAGACAAAACGCGCGCTCCATATTTGCATAACAAAAGTGCGCAAATCGTGTTTTCTTCGATTGGGTTGTTTGCGCGTATTGAGTTTCCACCGACGCAGCAACCGGTCGTTGATTGACCAAAAATTGTGCTTACACTGCATATTAAAAAAACGCTGGCAAAGCATGGTTTCTTTTTGTATATCCTTGTTTTGAAAAAGGCATTTTCAAATTTCCATTTCTTCATTGCTTCTCTTAGTTGCTAAAAGACAGCATAATCTTGTTAACTCTGGTTCTTGTAAGCGCTGGAGTCCGTGTATTTTCGGAGTAGCGAGGCAAAGCGAAGTTAATTATGATAAACACTCGAGTTTATCGGTTCGTTCAGCTAGTTCCCTTCCTTGTGTTTTGGATTGTACAAACTAGACGATTGCGCGCAAATGTACATTATAATTTAAGCTAGTTTAGTAGGACAAGCTTTTCATTTGCTACCTATTTAACGACTTTGTCACAAACTGTTAAGGCCACATTGAGGTTAAATGTGGCGCGCGTTGATTTGGTTTCGTATAGCTTTCCATTTACAGCCATTTTCGAAACATATTTCAGCCTATTCAAGTCAATAGTTAACGGGATTAAATTGCCTAAGAAATGGATGTCTTCACGAACTCGTGAAACATAAAGCAGAATTGCACTCGATTTTGAATACATAAGAGAAGACAGATTGGCTTTGAGACTCATTATCAATCCTCCATCTTGAAACATTTCTCATAGAGCAAGATTTTCAGTGAATGATCGATTTGCATTTTGCTTAATGATTGTCTTTTAGCAGCCGCTGCTTGGCAGATTGCAGGAAATGATAGACGGTGATAAATACAAGCGAAATTTTGTGTCCAGTTGTCACTTAAAGCTGCTTTCAAGTGATGCTATGAAAAGGTGCTGTGTGAGCAATTCTTGGAGAAACTTTCGGCCTTTGAAATCAGAAATGAGTGATACTTCATCCCTTATCCAACTGATGATAATCGAAACATGTGTAGTGGCCTGTTTGTCTAACAACTTTTCCTACATTAGAGCGCGCAATCCATCTTGTATCAAATGATGGGTTGTAACATGATAAGAACGAATCAAAATTAAAAAAAATACAAAAAAATACAACTCACCTTGTTACATCACGATACAGGAGTCGAGCCACTCTGAAATAGGAAATAAAAGCAGATTAGGTCCCTGAATCAGAAAGAAAAGCACATCACAAACAATATACTTTACTTTTTAAGTCTCGTTGAGAAATATAGACCGCTTCCGCCGCGCGCGGAGTTCCAGGTTTGCGTCGACCGTTGTTAGTTCCCTTTTTAATATTTTTCTTGGGTCCCTTCCTTTTCTTATAACCAGCGTCACGAGGAAGGTTAGCTGATGCTCCGGATTTCCTAGCCATTTCAACGATGACTCACTGACTCACTTACTAACTCTTCTTTGTGCCACGAGGGACAATCAATTCAAACATACAATCCCGCGCTTTCTTGGAATGGGCGGCGCCTGCGGTTATTATTTAGCATATTTTAGGTTGACCCCTCATGCATAGTCGCAATGTGAGCGTATTGTTACCTTGATTCTTGCTTTCTAAATTGGGATCATAAAGGCTATGTTCAGGTGTAGCTTCCACTACAATTTTCCTAAATCAAATGTAGTCTGCTCAAAAGTTTATTCCTAGTGAATTGCCCGAATAAAACGTGTTCTTATCCGAGTAACGTCCGCTCGAAAGATGTTGCGCTAGTCCGCCATGTTGACGGGAGCCACAAGATGTATGCACATGGTGGCGTAATTTTCAATGATATAGGCTAGTAAAACGCAAGGGAGACCTGCTTACCTTTTATCATCAGAGCAAAATGCAACACGAGTCACGATCCGCTTAAACAACAAAGAGGAAAAGATAATAAGATAGCTCGGAAACCAACAAGAAAACGATGTTGTCATAGCACTTACTTCCCCTGCAGCACCCACAGCATTTCTCGTTTGACTGACTCGCTGTGCGGGAATAGCTTGGATCATCACCCACGTTGGGAGTTGGTCTTGATTTAGCAGGCATGTTAGCTGAACACGCGCAAGTTTCTATGCTTTTCTAGCTCGCGCGAGAGCTATTAAACCATGCACACGAACAATAGGCTTTTATATGAATGAGGTGGCGTGCGCCGAGTCAAGGGAAATCTACATCTCGAATGATTGACTGGCAATGTCATTTATGACAAGACGTATTTTTAGTGCTAGAGTATAAACATGTTGACACGCCTTGGGTTTCCATTGACTGGGGGTCAGCCGTTGTTTGGCCAAAAATGTGCTTGCATTGCATATTAAAAAACGCTTGCAAAGCACGCCTTCTATTAATATATATTCTTGTTTTGAAACTATCTAATTTCTGTTTATGAGCCACCCCAGGCGTCGTTGCTTGACCAAAACATGCCTACGCCGCATATAATAAAACGCTGAAAAAGCGCGCTTTGTGTTTGGGATATTTTCAGACGAAATGCGACGAGCTTTGTAATGTCTAGATTCACAAAGTTTTCGTACGGCGCAGAAACTATTTTCCAAGGTTTTTATTTTGTCTTGATCTAATTGTCTAAGTAAAACTTTCATGGGCACGAAACTAGTCTTGGTGTCACTGTTAAATTAATTTGTTCCGATGTTTCCCCCCTCTCCAAAGTCAAAGAAATATGCATATAAGTCATAAACAAAACACAACTAAAGTTATATTCATTGTGTAGTTTATTCCACTCCAGCCGTGCGGTTCATTACATCAGTTTATGTGACTGCACAGTTCACATCAGAAATGAATTGGTCTTTCAATGCCTCCAGCTTTGGTGAAGCAAACGGCACTTTTCTTGTGCGTTTAAATTAAATACATACATACGAGCAAAAAACGTGAACAATAAACGGGAAAAAATGTTCTTTAAAAGTTCAACAAACTGGCAACTAGTGCCCTAAAAGTTCTCAAACAAAACTATGAAAGGAGGCCCGCAACTTGCCCAAATGGCAAACAAGAAACTTGTTCCAAGTCGGAAGAGAAAAAAGTTCGGTCCTTGTGGCCAAGGGCGTCATCAGCTCCCTTCTTCATTTTGGTTGGTTTCTGAAAGACAGGATTATTTTATTAATTCAGGTTCTTCAAAGCACAAATGAAGAGCAGTGCATTTGCAGGTTGAGCATTTAAGTGGAGCTCTTAATACACTGGGTCATTGCTTAATTTATTACCACAAACGTGTTGCAAACATCTCGTGTGAATTTTTCATTTATTGTTCTATTGGCAATCATTTTCCGAAAATAATTCACCACTTCCAAGGAAACGGTTAATGGGGCTAAATAACCCGAAGAATGGATTTTATCACCAAAATCGTCGCAGCATTTCTCTCGAAATTGAATACATGATGGGAAAAGAGATAGGATTTGGAGCACTCCATTCAATGCGCCATCTTGAAATTTTAATTGTGAAGGAAACTACTCGATGATTTTAAGAAGCGATTGTTCAAAAGATTGCAGGAATTTTCTTACGGTGATAAATGCAAGCAAATTTTGTGCCTAGATGTCAATTTCGGCTAAGTTTAAGCCATGCTCTGAAAAGGTGCTGTGTAAGCAATTCTTGGTCAAAGAAAGAAACCTTCGTGCTTTGAAATTATTTATGACCTATTCTTGATCTTGTATTATATTAGAGTTCAAATTCAGTGCATCAAGAAATTAAATTTACTAGTGAATTGATCAGTAGTGCTAACAATTCTTTCTAAATTGATCATGTTTCTGGCACAGAACTCGTGTCATATCAAAGATGTGGGTGGAAACAAAAATAGCAATTGATTATCACTTTCGCTTTTGAAGCAAGTTAAAAACAGCTCACCTTTTTACATTATGGTACAGGATGCGAGCCAAGCTGCAAAAGAAAAGAAACAGCATGTTAAGTGTGCCAGAAATATATGAAAAAAAGCGATAAAATCGATGTACTAATCGATCCTTTACATCGAAGGGATGCTGCCATCACCGAAACAACCCCTCGCGAGTGCCTATGTCTGTGTCGAATGGCGAGAGTTGCAGTGTCGCAAAGAGATCTCTGACATCCCTCCAACCTTCTTTGAACACATTTGAAGTAATAATAGGTAGCATCAGAATTAGCTGTTGCGCGAGATCTTCCTGGCATTGTAGAAGGTCAATGATACTTAGATGCTCGCTTGTTCACTCGGTCCTACTCGTAACACGAAGGGGTTAGTATTTATTATGGACACCAATACAACTACAATTTATCATCGATCTGCGCTTTAAACATACGTGGTGCATATCTGAGGCCGAGTTTTTGTGTTTAGTATTTGATTGATTGCGCACCGAGATAATGCTGATTTTTGATGATCATGCTAAACTGACTGCGAGGTAACAAACTTGATCCTCTCTAAATCGATATCTTGCTGCGACGCGATTTAGGTGGTATATTTTTTACTTCAAATTGGTCTCGAATCATTAGATACAATGTCATGTTCTATATGAACACTCTTGGTTTATTCCATGTGGATCTTCACGTAGAAAAATGGCTCTAAGTCAAGTAAAGATTGCTCGAAAGACAACACGGAAATCCGCCATCTCGCCCAAACGATTTCACAACGCTTACTCATAACAGTTGTTAAAAAACAAAGTTTAAATAATCATAGTATGCCTCTATTTCACCAAAGCGAACTTATCCCCTTCTACGCGTGAATTTGACTTCCATTTACGTGGCAGTCGGTCGTTGCTTGACAAAAAATGTGCTTACACGGCATATTCTAAAACGCTGGCAAAGCGAATTTTTTTCCTTCTTTTCAAAACCAATATTTAAACTCAAGTCTATTGCGACACCCTGTATGCCAAGCGTCGTTCTGTAGAAACATTCTCAGCCTTTTTTAGTGGATAGTTCTTTCTAAAATAGATCTAAATTAAATTGACGCAACTCGAAGTTGGACAAACGAGGGACGCACGAGGCCGCCATTTTGGTGAGAGCGACCAGATAATAGAGACTGGGCAAGAGTCTGAAGTTTTTAGGGATTCATAAAATTGAAATATATACAAAGGATCACGATGCGAAGTAAAAAAAGTGCAAAGAGGAGAAGCTCGCTACATGTTTTAAAACCGAAAAATGAAAAAAGTCGGAAAAAGCACTCACATTTCGGTTTATCAATTGGCGGTTCATCATCGCTGTTTCCACTTCCTCCAGATTTTCCAGACATGTCAATCGAATAATTCCAAGTTCTTCCAAACAGATATAATAAACCTTTGGATGCTTTGCTCGCTCGAGCTTGACCTTATTTATTGTACGCGAATGACAGGCTGTTAAACGTGGTGAGCGCCCATTGGATGGAATCCACATTCAAATGATTGACAGGTTTAAAAATGCGCCTCTATAAGCACTCTTTTTTACGATGGACCAGAAACAATCCTCTTGCCTTCTAAAACGAGTCTTTGCATCACCGCATTCCCTTTTCAGAAAAATTTGATCATATAAATTCATTGTGCGCACTGTGTGGAGACTTGGCGAAGTTTTGGATTGCGCTGACCACCATACTTGCGACAGAACTAAAAAGGTCTTTTAGTGTTAATAAATGCATCGTGATGCGAAAGAATTCCGTACATTTTATTGAGAATTAAGGTATGCCTTGAACGATGAATTGTCGGGTTTTACCGAGTCGATATTCAGACTTAAAATGGTTGCAGATCGAGTTTCGTCACTACAAGATGACGCGCAAGGTTCGCCATATTGAAAGCATGTGATTAGATAAGCTTACATAAAGATGATGTCGTTGCGTAACAAAAATATGAAAACTTGCTTACCTTCTCATAGAATAGTGCAGCACGCTGAAACAGGAAAAATGAAAAGCTTGTTAGATGATTGAAGAACGAGAAAAAGGGAAAGTCACAAAAAAGCACTTACAACAAGGTCTATCATAATCCGCATCACACGTTGTGTTTCCACATGTTCCACACTTTCCGGTCATGGCAATCGAATAATAAAGTTTCTCAAAACAAAAAAAGTAACCTATAGATGCTTTGCTAGCTCAAGCTAGACCTTAAAATTTATTACACACGAATAACCGGCTTTTATACGTGGCGCACGCCCATGCGAGGGAAATGCGCACGCATTCCAATGATTGACAGGTTAAAATCTGCTTTCCCAGCACTTTTAAAACATAAACATATTTTTATCGTAGACCATAATAAGCATTTGTCTTACCTTCTGAATGAAGTCTTTATATCACCGCATTCCCCTTTCTGAGAAAAAAAAAAACAATATCAGCGGCATGTGTGAGTCACGATCCGCTGAAACAACGAAGTGGAAAAGATCATTAACTGGCTCAGAAACCAACAAGGAAACGATCATGTCACATCACTTACATCCTCCGCAACACCCAGAGCATTTCTCGTTTGACTGACTCCCTGTGCGTGGATATCTTGCATCATCACCCTCGTTTGGCGTTGTGTTTAGCAGGCATGTTAGCTGAACACACTGCAAGTTTCTAAGCTTTTCTAGCTCGCGCGAGAGCTAACCATGCACACGAACAATAGGCTTTTATATGAATGAGGTGGCGTGCACCGAGTCAAGGGAAATCTACAATTCGAATTGATTGACTGGCAATGTCATTTATGACAAGACGTTCTTTTACTGCTATATTATAAACATGTTGACACGCCTTAAGTTGAGTGGGGGTCAGCCGTTGTTTGGCAAAAAATGTGCTTGCATTGCATATTAAAAAAACGCTTGCAAAGCACGCCTTCTATTAATATATATTCTTGTTTTGAAACTATCTAATTTCTGTTTATGAGCCACCCCAGGCGTCGTTGTTGTCCAAAATATGCCTACGCCGCATATAATAAAACGCTGACGAAGTGCGCTTTGTGTTTGGGATATTTTCAGACGAAATGCGACGAGCTTTGTAATGTATAGATTCACAAAGTTTTCGTACGGGGCAGAAACTATTTTCCAAGGTTTTATTTTGTCTTGATCTAATTGCCTAAGTAAAACTTTCATGGGCATGAAGCTAGTTTTGGTGTCACTGTTAAATTAATTTGTTCCGATGTTTCCCCCCTCTCCAAAGTCAAAGAAATATGCATATAAGTCATAAACAAAACACAACTAAAGTTATATTCATTGTGTAGTTTATTCCACTCCAGCCGTGCGGTTCATTACATCAGTTTATGTGACTGCACAGTGCACATCAGAAATGAATTGGTCTTCCAATGCCTCCAGCTTTGGTGAAGCAAACGGCACTTTTCTTGTGCGTTTAAATTAAATACATACATACGAGCAAAAAACGTGAACAATAAACGGGAAAAAATGTTCTTTAAAAGTTCAACAAACTGGCAACTAGTGCCCTAAAAGTTCTCAAACAAAACTATGAAAGGAGGCCCGCAACTTGCCCAAATGGCAAACAAGAAACTTGTTCCAAGTCGGAAGAGATAAAAGTTCGGTCCTTGTGACCAAGGACGTCATCAGCTCCCTTCTTCATTTTGGTAGGTTTCTGAAAGACAGGATTATTTTATTAATTCAGGTTCTTCAAAGCACAAATGAAGAGCAGTGCATTTGCAGGTTGCGCATTTAAGTGGAGCTCTTAATACACTGGGTCATTGCTTAATTTATTACCACAAATGTGTTGCAAACATCTCGTGTGAATTTTTCATTTATTGTTCTATTGGCAATCATTTTCCGAAAATAGTTCACCACTTCCAAGGAAATGGTTAACGGGGCTAAATAACCCGAAGAATGGATTTTATCACCGAAATCCTCGCAGCATTTCTCTCAAAATTGGATACATGGTGCGAAAAGAGATAGGATTTGGAGCACTCCATTCAATGCGCCATCTTGAAATTGTATTTGTGAAGGAAACTACTCGATGATTTTCTTTGTAAAATCGATGGAATTTTACTAACACCATGATTTTAAGAAGCGATTGTTCAAAAGATTGCAGGAATTTTCTTACGGTGATAAATGCAAGCAAATTTTGTGCCTAGATGTCAATTTCGGCTACGTTTAAGCCATGCTGTGAAAAGGTGCTGTGTAAGCAATTCTTGGTCAAAGAAAGAAACCTTCCTGCTTTGAAATTATTTGACATGTTCTTGATCTTGTATTATATTAGAGTTCAAATTCAGTGCATCAAGAAATTAAATTTACTAGTGAAATGATCTGTTTTGCTAACAAATCTTTCTGAATTGATCATGTTTGTGACACAGAACTCATGTCATATCAAAGATGTGGGTGGAAACAAAAATAGCAACGTATCACTTTCGCTTTTGAAACAAGTTAAAAACAGCTCACCTTTTTACATTATGGTACAGGATGCGAGCCAAGCTGAAAGAGAGAAAAAGCATATTAGGTGTGCCAGAAATATATGAAAAAAGCGATTAAAATCGATGTACTAATCGATCCTTTAATTACATCGAAGGGATGTTGCCATCACTGATACAACTCCTCGCGAGTGCCTATGTCTGTGTCGAATGGCGCGAGTTGCAGTGTCGCAAAGAGATCTCTGACATCCCTCCAACCTTCTTTGAACACGTTTGAAGTAATAATAGGTAGCATCACGAGATGAATTAGCTGCGGCCCGAGATCCTCCTGGCATTGTAGAAGGTCAATAATACTTAGATGCTCGCTTGTTCACTCGGTCCTACTCGTAACACGAAGGGATTAGTATTTGTTATGAACACCAAGACAAGTACAATTTATTATCAACCCGCGCTTTTAATAAATACGTGGCGCTATCTGAGGGCGGGTTTTTTGTGTTAAGTATTTGCTTGATTGCGCACCGAGATAATGCTGATTTTTGATGATCATGCAAAACTGACTGCGAAGTAACAAACTCAATGTTTACCCTCCAAATCGATATCTTGCTGCGAAGCGATTTAGGTGATATATTTTTAACTTCAAAGTGGTTTTGATTCGTTATATACGATATCAACACTCTCAGTTTATTCCATGTGGATCTTTACCCAGAAAACTCGCTCTAAGTCAAGTAAAGATTGCTCGAAAGGCAACACGGAAATCCGCCATCTTGCTCAAACGATTAAACAAAGCTTACTCATAACAGTGGTTGAAAAACAGAGTTTAAATAATCATAGTATGCCTCTATTTTACCAAAGCAAACTTATCCCCTTCTACGCGTGAATTTGGTTTCCATTTACGTGGCAGTCGGTCGTTGCTTGACAAAAAATGTGCTTACACGGCATATTCTAAAAACGCTGGCAAAGCTAATTTTTTTTCCTTCTTTTCAAAACCAATATTTAAACTCAAGTCTATTGCGACACCCTGTATGCCAAGCGTCGTTTTGTAGAAACATTCTCAGCCTTTTTTAGTGGATAGTTCTTTCTAAAAAAGATCTATAAATTAAATTGACGCAACTCGAAGTTGGACGCACGAGGGACGCACGAGGCCGCCATTTTGGTGAGAGCGACCAGATAAAAAATACATTGAACGAATTTTACGCCATAAAAATACTTACATTCATCTTTACTTCTTATTCTTCTGCTGCTGCTGTGTGGTAGGCGGCAAAGTACCTGAAAGAAATAAAGGCTTGCTAGATGGTTCAAACGGGAAAAACGAAAAATCGAATGTATACTAGCGCTTACACTGTTGCTGTTGAGTCGTCGGAACTATTGGACGTGGGTAAGGTGGCTCTGGTGGTACATTAGGTGTCGGTCTTGCTTTTCGTGGTGGCATTTTTCTAAATTTTGAGGCACTTTGTATCGTGCGCTCAGTCAAAGGAATATGATATTCGATCGACAAAAATGTGTTCTTGTAAGCTTACCTGTTCGCGCTGTAATCGATACGTGGCGCAGTTTTGGATGGCGCTGACTACCATATTTTTAAGTGCGACAGAATTAAAAATAATCTCTTAGTGTTTATAAACGAACGTGATGCGAAACACTTACGTATGTTTACATTTTCTTGAGAATAAATCTCAGGATAGAAAGGCACGCCTTGAACGATGAATTGTCGGACTTTCCCGAGTCGATATTCCAACTTAAAATGATTGTAAATCGAGTTGTGTCATTTATTTCAAGTGGATCAATAGGTAGAAAAAGGTTCTAAGCTTAAATCGAGCAACGACTGCTTAAAAGGTGGCGCGCAAAATCCGCCATATTGTCTTCAGGAAATTCTATTATAGGTTGCCTTCAAATCCAATGTAACGCACTGTAAACAGTTGTTCAGAAGCAAAGCTTGGCTTACCTCATCTCTTTAAAGAATACAGCACCACGCTGAAATAAAACAGAAAATGCAAGTTAGTTCACAAATGAAATAAGTCACGTAGCAATGATCGCACTTCAATACCTCCTGAGTCGCTTTCTCGCTCGGCAGAACGTGGAGGCCTTTGGCTGCCCGAGTTATTATAGCCCGAGTCTTTCGTTGTGGCTCCACTTGCGCCAGATTTTCCTGGCATTTTCAATTTTTTAAAGTGTTCTTGAAGAAGTAAATCGCAAGCTGTATAGCGCGTGTTGCTCCGTGTTGATTCCGTTTGACAATATTGTGCTGACTAAGCTAGCTGCATGCGCCCTTCGCCGACTAAGTTTTTCGATGCTGCTGAACCAATATACCCGGCGCGCCACATTCCACCCCAGTATTGAATCTCTCCGCCAAAAAAACACGTTAATAGAGACTGGGCAAGAGTCTGATGTTGAAGAGATTGATAAGATTGAAATATACGCAAAGGATCACGATGCAGAGTAAAGAATAGTGCAAAAGAGGAAATGGTCTTTACATACTTCAAAAACGAAAAATGAAAAAGTCAGAAAAGGCACTTACATGTACCATAACCCTTATCCTTGCCATTGTTTACAGTTGGATCAGGATTTTTGTCTCCAGGCATGTCAATCGAATAATTCCAAATTCTTCAAAACAGATAGGATAACCTTTGGATGCTTTGCTCGCTCCAGCTAAACCTGATTTATTATACACGAATGACAAATAGGCTTTTATACGTTGTGCGCTCCCATTGGGAGGAATCCACATTCAAATGATTGGTTAAAATCTGCCTATATTCCGTAAACATTTTTTAATGATGATCATAAGCATTTCTCGTACGTTCTAAAAACGAGTCCTTGCATCACACCACCTCCCCTTTCAGAGAAACATTCGATCGACAAAAATGTGATCATATAAGCTCGGCTCATTGCGCTCGCTTTATCGAGACTTGGCGAAGTTTTGGATTGCGTTGACCACCATACTTAAATGTGCGACAGAACTAAAAAGGTCTTTTAGTGTTAATAAATGCATCGTGATGCGAAATAATTCCGTACATTTTATTGAGAATAAAGGTATGCCTTGAACGATGAATTGTCGGCTTTTTCCGAGTCGATATTCAGACTTAAAATGATTGTAAATCGAGCTGCGTCATTGCAAGATGACGCGCAAGGTTCGCCATATATATTGAAAGCATGTAATTAGACATAAAGATGATGTCGTTGCGTAACAAAAATATGAAAACTTGCTTACCTTCTCATAGAATAGTGCAGCACGCTGAAACAGGAAAAATGAAAAGCTTGTTAGATGATTGAAGAACGAGAAAAAGGGAAAGTCGCAAAAAAAGCACTTACAACCCGAAGACCCGTATCCCGCATCAGTGGTTGTGTTTCCAGATGATCCTGACCTTCCTGTCATGGTAATAAAATAATCCTAAGTTTCTCAAAACAGTTAAAGTAATCTATAGATGTTTTGCCAGCTCAAACTAGACTTAAAATTTATTACACACGAATAACAGGCTTTTATACGTGGCGCACGCCCATGCGAGGGAAATCCGCACACATTCCAATGATTGACAGGTTAAAATCTGCATCCAGCACTTTTAAAACATAAACATATTTTTGTCATAGACCATAATAAGCATTTGTCTTACCTTCTGAATGGAGTCTTTGTATTACCGCATTCCCCTTTCTGAGAAAAAAAAGAAAACAATGTCAGCGGCATGTGCAAGCCTGTTATTTTATTTCCTAAAAGAAATATGACATGGGATAACCAACATATCAGAGAGAAGTTGCGCGTAAAATAAAACGGAAAAAAAATTCATCAAGTTCTCTTACCTCTTGGTTTTACCCCGGGCAAAATGCGCACTTCATATTTGCATCACACGCGCAGTTCACAATCTTTGTCATTTCCATAACATCTGCTGCTGTGTTTGTCGATGGCGGGAAACATCCAAGTTTGGTTGCGATGCAATTAGTCGAGGGATTTGTCCCTGAGATAGAATGTTCGAAACCTTATGGACGAGCGTCCGAGTAGACAATGACCTTCAGGGCCTGTGAAGATCCTAAGAACCCACATTTCGAGGTAGTTGATAGGTGCGCAATGATCCAGCAAAGTCCTTTTGTCGAAATTGTTTGCTTTAGGTTTTGATGAACAAAAATTGAACGAAGCGGAATTCAAAACCCTTGTGATTCAATTCCTTTCTTCTTGCTCAATGCATGACGTCTTTCATTTTAGTAGCTGTCAATCATGTAGCGTTCTGTTGGCTTTAAGTTCATGATCATCTATTGTTGGCGCCGATCTATTCTCCCACGATGATAATTGTGTTATGTTTTGGCGGGTGGGTTTTTGTCCCCCAGAAAACGCGCCAGCAAAGCACTTTCGATTTTCACGCAGAAACGCGCTAGCGAAGCACTTTCGAGGTGACTAATGGATGAAATATGTGCTCGTGAAGCAGTTCTTAAGTGGCTGCCATCGCGTGATTGACAAGCTGTCCACCTCTAAGCGCCACTGTGGCGAAGAATGTATTCCTCGATAGCTTGAGGGCTTCTTTGTGAATAGATTTGTTATCTTTACATCGTGGATTCTGTTATCTTAACATCGAGGAATGCCAATTTGAGCAAAAATGACTCCCATTTTTGGTCAACTGTAGCAGAAAGGCCAAACCGCACTTTGCAAAATGGCCTGTGGGGCAAATTGTTTTCGTCGGCTTTCAATTTAGTCGCGTAGGAAGCCGATATCATTTGTTATTTACTTTCAATGCATCTTAATCTCCCTTTGTTCTAGACACTTCAATTTAATATCTTTCGGTTTCTTGTGCGCACGGAGTTTCCCGGTCATATGAAGTGTCGCATTCTAATTGGCTGATATTTTGAGCCCTGGAGCGTGTGATCAGCACGCTATTGTTCTTCAATTTTGCTTGTCAAGCACTTTCAATCAAGGAAAAAACCCCCGCCAATTCCAGCATCCTGATTGGTGGAACGTTTTAAATGGAAATTTCCCTTCAGTCACCAGCTTTGTATGTTATTTTCTCGTCTCAAGCGTTAATATTCTAAAGTTTTACACCCTCAGTGCAGCGCAACTCTAGCTTCAATTCCAAACGCAATGGATCCTAAAGTGGAAAAGCTCTTAGAAGGAAAATCGGACGAAGAGAAGTTTCAAGCGATAGCGTTTTCGTTTCGGTGCCTTTTGACGAGGCCTACAGCCAACTCAAACAGAGACGCGCCAATGAAAGGTAAAACATTCTTTTGTTGGTCATGCTGTCGAGATTGTGCGCTATCTCGTTCGACTTGGTACTAAATCGAATTTATTCTCCGTTCACAGATGAGCTCAAGGTGGAAGAAAAGTTGAATCGCGAACCGAAATATTCCTTCGAAGAATCAAGCGACGAAGAGGACGGCTCAGGTAAATTATATTGATTGATTTGTATTTCTAGTGTTATGTTACTCGTCGAGCATCTTAAGATCGACGACGAAGCGTTTGGTGAACTCGAATATTCGAAGCTACTTTTAATTTGCGTTGTCTTAAACCTTTACTACATAAGCTAGTTGGTGATATTTTCTAGAAAATTTCCGCATAGCTCCAAGCCAGCTAGTTCGTCTTGGTGGTTTAATTAGTTCATTTCCATAGCCTCTCCTTTAACGAAGTTTTTATCATTTTTCAAGATGTTGTACATATTTTCCCCGTTTCTTAATAATTTGGTGGCGCGAATTTCTATGCAGTGTCGTACCGATTGCACGATATTAACATGCCCGTTTGTTTGTTTTGTTTTTCAGAATGATGAATCGGCGAGAAGTGTTACAGGGAAATTTTTTCTATCATCATTGATGTAATGAAATACACTCGAAGACCTTACGTCATGTACAATTTTACGGCCGTTAATCACGATGTTTGCATTTTGCACATCATATGATGTCTGAATTCCACGAGGAAGGATGTGAAGGAACCCATTCAAAGACGATCAGTTGACGCAAACAGCACGTGCTGCTGAAATGGATCCTTTCCTTCATTTTCGCTCCAGTGGTCTCATTGTTCTTAATAGTTGCTATCATTATATCGGTAATTAAGTGTTCATGTGTAAAAACCCTGTCGAAAATGAAACAGTGTTCTTACGTCTCATTATTTGGACTTTGTACGTTCGAAACGATGTTTATATTGAAACTGTCACATAGCTAAAATCGTCATAATCGCTGTATATTTCTGAATGAATAACAAAGCCGCATTTTCCCGACATGTTGTAATGATAATTTTACCCATATGGTTCTGTTTTTTCCTGAGCCGGGCTCATTCCAAAATTTGGAAATAAAATCGTTTACACTCACGACTTTTGTTTAATACTTGCTGTGCTCTTATTTTCGGTTGATTCAACTACAGGGGTAGTTTTAAACTGATAATATGGGTTTTATGTTTTAATCAATTTTTTTGTTTTTCTAACGGTGCGAAAATTGTTAGTCGTGCCATTTGTGTAAAATTGTCGACATTCCAGTTGGAAGATTCCAAAAATATATCCATTGCATAAGCATTTAATGAAATTGTTGAAGTCAACTTTTGCCCCTACAAACATGGCTGTTTTCTATTGCTCTCATTTAATGCATGAAACACCACATAATTTATTATTCCTGTTGAAAAGAAACAAATCAACAATTTCTTATGAAGATAATTTTTATTGATGGACAAGAAGCTATTTCGAAACTGAAATTCGCTTGAAACCATGTTTGACTTCAAATATATTCATATTTACACGTGGAAAGGTTTCGTTCTTTTTGCGTGACTTGTTGCGTCGCCATTGTTGACGTTTCGCATCTCGATTAAAAAATATATTTTTAAAACTTGTTCTAAAATCACGTATATGGGAAATAAGTGTTGTCGACACCAATAAAGCTGTTTAAAATCGAAAGACATTTTTGCGGTCACAGATTTTCCCCTCTAAATTTTTTTGCTTACTTTAGCAACATTTGCCCGGGCAAATTTACATTTAACACCAATAACAAGATTTGCCGTCATACGGTTTGGCATTGAAAGTTACGGGTTCTATTATATTTCATTCTAATTTCAGCTTGTGGGGGTTTCCCTTATTCGTGAGTACTTCAATTCGCTCCAAATTTGTCAAAGAAGGCAATGATGTTGAAGAAAACGTCTTAGACAACGATAAAATTCGAATTTTCACAACACAGCCAAGGAAGTTTCTTACAAGGCGTTCGTGGCGTGCTTGAGCGGAGGTTGGGTCCCACGGCATTGTTTCAGGTCAAATACATTCATTTTTCCGAGAAAAGCAGTGATGCGACTCTTTTATAAACCTTCAAGAATTAAGATTGAACTCTCTCTCGGCCACTTCTGTTAATGAAAAATTCTAACACGTTTCCTTATAAAACAA
This sequence comes from Meandrina meandrites, assembly GCA_963693305.1. Lineage (NCBI taxonomy): Eukaryota > Metazoa > Cnidaria > Anthozoa > Scleractinia > Meandrinidae > Meandrina > Meandrina meandrites. The sequence goes on from OY855911.1 coordinate 3,812,974, forward strand.
AAGTAAATGTGATTTGTGAAGCTGTTTGTACCTGTAACTGAATATTCCGAGTACCTTTTGAATGAATATTTCGAAAAATGCCAAAGTGAATAATATTGGTCGATATGTAACGCAATCATGCTTCACCTCACCCAAGTCGTCTCCTACAGTTTGTTTGGCTTTGTATCTATATTCCCATAAAATATATAACTTCCAATAAACCCTGTCATTTTTCAGGGGAATTTTAAATCTATTTTCAGTTTCCCTGGCAAAAAGGAATTTAACAGTTTCCCACGCGATCGTTCGGGGGAATCAAAATTGTAACTTTGATTTATACAACGGAAGTTCTAGAAGGAGTGAGATAAGCAAAGAAAATAGTGTGAAGTAAATTAAATAATCCCGGCGGAAGTAGACGTGTTTTCACCGCTACGGGCAGATACGCAATTCGAAGTTTCTACTCCTTTCTTTGTTCTGGTTTTCTGTGAGTTAATAAGATTTTAAACTAACGTGTCGTCACAACGTTGTCAACAAATGTGGGTATAATTAGTATTCAAAACCACCAGTGTCACGGAAGCTTCGAGTAAGCGTGACAGGAGTCTTGGATGAAAATGTTTGAAACTGCTAGCCTGTTAATTTCGGTCATTTAATCGATTAAAAAATTGTGGGTAACTTCTGAGATCCCGGCCATATGTCACTTGTTTCCTAATAGCTTGACGTACATCGGCGATGAAGGCTGGTTTTCAATGGGCATAAGCACTTGTGGTCATGCTAATACCGATCGAAAACCGGCTTTTAACCCCGGTTTCAGCCGCATGCAGTGACGAAATGATAGACCACTTTGGACCTTCGACAGTCAGTAAGTGGCGAACATGTTGACAGGTGCGACATCTTGGATCCGCGGGTTGATTTTCAACACTGGTATACACCAAGATATTTCTGATGTTGGAGTCTCGGCGATGTGCTAGGAGGGGGGGGGGGGGGGGGGGGCATCAGTAAAGACACGCCCAGTCTCTGGGTCGTTTAAAATGCGGAGGTTGCTGAGCAGTATCTTCTTAATTTGCTCATTTAGGCATTTAGTGGGTGGTAAGTGAGAACTAATGGTACCCTCCCAGCTTGATTGCTTTCATCGCGATGGCTGTAGATGGTGTCCACCCGGTTGGTGTTACTTATTTTCCGCAGATCTTCACGAAGTGAATCGGAGGGATAGCCCCGCTCTCGGAGGAAGCCACACATCCCTTGTGCTTTAGTGCTGAAATCGTTTTTATCTAGACAAAGACGATGGAGGCGCAGAAGTTGACTGTAAGGAAGGCTGTTCTAAGAATTCTGGGGGTGCGAGGACTGATGATGTATATACCTGTGTTTGTCTGTTTATTTGTAGTAAGCCGACGTTTGAAGACAGTTGCCAGCTATGTGCAGGGTGATGTCAAGAAAAGCTAGCGAAGTGTCTGAAATGGTGTACATGTACTGAAGGGAGGGATGGAAGTTAGAAACATAGGCACTGAAGCTCTCAAGGTCCTTCCGGTCACAGCAATGCGGCCTCTACAATGTTGTCAATGTATCTCTTGTACAACTGAGGAATAAACCCAGTATACTGAGATAAGATTCGCTTCATGCTACGGAAACCGGGATAAGCTCCGGCCTGATGGACCACTAGGCTCGTATACAGACTTAACCTTACTGAAATAAGATGGCTTCTTCCATATAGCCGACAAACAGGGAGGCGTAATTTGAGCTCATTTACTAGACTGTATTGGACTGTGTGTGTTTGCCCTTGACTCCTTCTCAGGAGCATAGGTCCTCATCAGTCTGTCTCTTCGTTCTGTGCATCCCTCTCTTACTGCTTCCAACTCCTGCCTGTGAACTTGATCTCTTCATCAAGGGAACGTGTCCAGGTGCTTCGGAACTTCCTTTCTCAGCCTCCCTTGTGGGTTCCAAGTCAAATTGTGTCTGGTCATGCTGTCAGAGGGCGTTCGCAGGGTATGACCAAGCCATTTCCATTTCTTCCTTTGAATTGCTTTCTCTACTGGTGTTTCCTTCCAAAGCTCGATCTCGCTGACTCAACGCTTGTTGATGAAAGATTGGAGCTTTTGCATCGATGCGTTTGTTCATCTCCAGGTCTCTGATCTATAAAGTAAAACAGGCTTCACGTTGGAGTTAATGAGTCTCAGTTTGGTTTGCGTGGTTTCTGTTCTCCCTTGCTTGTCGATGGTACTACCAATGAAGGTAAAAGGTTCCACGTTCTCGAGTGGCTCCTCTTCGATGGTAATTAGATGTCCAGTCTCGCAATCTTAGTCTTGACCCTGTGGATGTTCAGCCCCAGCTGTGAGGAGACGTTGTCCAGGACTGACATTGTTCTCTCTCCTGCATCTGCCGAAAGAGTCAGGTCATTAGCATAACTAAGATCGTCCAATTGTGCCAACAGTGGCCATTGGATTACGTTTGTTCTGTTTGCTATAGTGTTGCTCATTATCCAATCATGGCCAGAAGGAGCAAAAATGGTGACCGTTTGCCCCCCAACCTGACTCCTGTAAAAACCTCAAAGCCTGCTGAGATCTATCCAGCATGTGTGTCTTAGCTTTGCATGTCATTGGTGCTATGAATCAGATTGACAGATTCCTCAGGAATCGCTTAATATCTCATAAGCTTCCAACGAGACTTTCTAGTTAGAGAAGAAAGTTTACTTTTCCCAATCTGTTAAAAGCTGTTATAAACGAACTGGTCCAAGCTCAAACGGCAATAAGTGCTGATCCACCTTCCCAGCGCATGCCGTGGAAGAACTCCCAAATGCATTATGTGGAGTTGGCGCTTACAGGCGTGTCCTACACCCGCCTTGGCAGTGAAGGGCAGACTACATAGGGCTTTTAGTCCTAATGCTGTCCGCGGCTATGCCATGCTGATGAGGCCTAACAAGGCCGAAACAGCTGTCAATGGCTGCCACTGCCCGGGTGATATGGCTGTGCGCATGCGTTAGGTACTGGCCAGGCCGTGGGTTGGTGTTCGAGTATGTCACTTGCGCTTTTTTCTAAATGCTTCGCATTTATCGAATTATAGATGCTAATAGGAGGTTCGGGGGGGAGGGGGAGGAGGGAGGGGGTCAATTTAGAAACTAACGTTGCCCTAGGCTACAGTTTTCTCAAAGTTAACTTTTAATCCTTAATTTTAGTTATGTATTCCTAAAGCAGCTATAATTTATGTGAACTAGTACTATTTTGTTTTTTATTTATTTACTTACTTTTTGTAAATTTCTTTTGTTGTATTTTTGCAAATTTCTTTTGTTGTATGTGGTATATGTTTTTCATAGAATAAAAAAAATACATCTAAGAGATAAAAAACAGTAAATAACTGATAGTAGCATGCAAAAATTACTAATGCAGATTTGTGAGAATAAATTAAAAATAAATAAAAAGCAATAAAAGAAAAACTTGCCAAGGTTATGAATTACACAAGAGTCACGGAGAGCGCATTAGAGTTTCAGGTAAACGAGAATGGGAGGTTAAACTCATCATCTCTTCGTCTGGGCTTTCTAGGACATTAAAGCTTCGTTAAGGAGTCTATCCTGCTCCAAACAACCTGTCCCCCCTCCCCTCCCCCCAAAAAAGCTGTGTAACGTAGCAACAGTGCTACTGGCTCTGAAGTAATTATTGCACACACATCTTGCCGTTCGGTACTGAACCATCTCGTTCTGCAACATCTATCCTTACTCTTCCCTTCTGATAGTGCTCTGACTTCTCTGGCCATAGTAATAGAGGAAAATGGTTAGGAAGCCCAGCAGACATCAAAGGAGCAAACAAAGAGGTCAAGATTGAGGTTGGAAGGTCCATGACCGTGCACATCTTTTGTTTTGCGCTCATACACTATGCACGAGTTACGTAATCGTAATGTTTTTATTGGTTAGTTACATGAACACACGTAACCACCTATTGTATTTTGTCAGGTTTTGTGCACGGTCAACCCTTCCGAAATAGCGAACAAAATCCTAAACAAAGAACTTTTCGGGACTTCATAACCATTTTCCTCTATTAATAATGTTCTGACAACCTCTCTGCGTGTACCCCTATATTTCATACTCTTAAATCGTTATTCTCGTTCAGTTTCTGCGCATTAAGTCAGAACCTCTAGGGCGGTGAAACAAGCAGATCCCAGTGTAAAGCTGTGATGCAGTAGACTGGGTTCTAATTGCTTTCTCCCCAGGCGTCGCTCGACTTCTGTACGTGTACAGTGCGCGTGGACTTGTGGGGATATTGCAGAAGAAAGAAGTGCTAAGTTCAATGACGAATGATTAATTTAACGTGCCTTTTGTGATTGGTGCTTTTAGAACGGAAAAAGATATATAAGTTATTGTTTTTTCACAAGTAGCGCTTTCAGAGCGAAGAACAACAAATCTTCATGTCGATTTCCTAGCTAGCGCTTTTAGATCGAAGCATAACATATCTTTATTTGCTTTTCAGCTTGTAAAGAGAAGACTTTACATTTGTTCGCTTTTAAAGTGAAAAAGGTTTTATTGTGTTTAAAATAGGAGATCACTTCAAATTTCTGCAAAATAATCCACTCAAGTAACTATCAATTAACTTTTTCACAGGCATTAACAATAGATGCAAACCAAACAGTCATTTAATTTAATTAAAAAAAAGAAATGGTTGAACAATTTTGCATAATTTTGATGAATAACAGTTCTAACTAGACTCCAAAATAAATGAATCAAATGGAGAGTGGGGAATGAACAAGCCATTTTGTATGTATTTTTTTTTTTAAACAAGTTAGAAATATGATCTGTTGGATTTGAATTTCATCAGCATATATTTGTAGCTGTTGTCGCGTGACGCTTTCAGTAAAGTTTTAGTTTTCGGAAAAAAATTTCCGGGCAACGTGCTAGAATTTTAATTTAGTGTAATCCACTTATTTTTTTGTCAATTGTAACACCAGGTGTATCGCCCAGCTCTGTCCTATTTATTCAGCTGCAAAATCGGGAAAGTTGTTTTTTGTAGACTAACCTAGGCGAGTCCGTTTTCAATGAAAGAAGTAAATTGTTCGCGATCCCTGACCACTGCTTCGTCCGTGGTTTTAGCCTCGTTAAATGGCGTTTCTGGTTTTTTAACAATAGCTGGTAACTCGATTATTCTTCTGGCATTGTACAAAACACCTTTTCTCAAGACCGTCTCGAACTATTTCGTTGGCTCGTTGGCTTGCGCCGATCTCTCTGTGGGTCTGTTTGCCAATTCGTTGTACGTCGCGTTAAGTGGTTTTGTTTCACTTCAAGAAATACAAGAGTTGAAGAACGCTGAAACTTTCGTTTGGTTGTTAACTACGACAGTTACGACTTTCAACTTGTGCTTTGTTGCTATTGATCGTTACGTCGCCATTATTCGCCCTCTACGATATCCAGAGATAATAACCCCAAGTCGATGTTTTGGGGCAGTCATTTGCATGTGGATCTTCGCTGTTTTATTCTCTACCATCGGCTTTTATCTTCCTTACAGCGACCTGCCGAAACTATGGATAATTGGCTCATTTGTGACATTTTTCCTCCCTTTGGGAGTACTTTTATACTGCTATTTTCGCATTTACTTGGTTGCGAAGGAGCAAAATTTTCAGTGGAAACGACAAGCCACATTTGAATGCTCGCCACAAGTGGCCGAAGAGTTGAAAAACAGAAAGGCAGCCTTGACATTTGCAATCATAACAGGCCTATTTACTGCTCTGTTCCTGCCAACTCTAGTCGTAAACTTTGTAGCAATTGCTGTAAAAGGGCGCTGTCATAGAACAAGGATTAACATAGCGTGGTTTTGGGTGGCAGCTGTTTCTTACACTTCGTCGGCAATAAATCCGTGGATTTATGCTATACGATTTACAAATTTCAAACAGGCAGTGAAACATTTATTGTTCAGGGTGTAAAAAGTTTTCTCTGAAAATTTCGGTATTAAAACATAACTTATTCATTGCACACGATATGCGTTTGACACTTAATAACATTTTGTTGATTCATTCTTTGGCAACTTCGCTGCCTGTCCAATCGAAATCGAAGTTTTATAAATGGAGGCGGAGAAGTCAAACACGATCAATTGCCCGTGGTGGTAGTTAGCTCCTTGAGAAGATTTGTAAAACAAACCAACAGTATAAACATTGGGAAACGTTGTCAAAAAAACAATAAATAAATGAACGTATTACTGTCGATTTTTCGAGTGGTATTTTTATTGAAGTTAAACATTTCAGGCCAGATTATTTGCTGTGTTCAATATATTCATCGGGGAGACAGGTTTGTGCGCTCTGATCTGGCTCGACTTGATTGGAAAGTGTTAGTACAGAGATAAAAATCTGGCTGGTTTTCATCCTTGCGATACAAATGAAACAAAGAAATCGGGCCGATAAGTTGTAAGATCCGCCTTCATAACAATCTTGACAGCAACACGGAAGTCAACGTCGATCACAACATGAATTAATATTTTACTTTCGAATATAGCAATTATCTACATCTCTTTAGATTGTCTTAGATTCTCTTTCATTGTTTTGTCCAAAAATGCAGTATTTGGCAATTTAATGTTGTTTTGTTGATGTACATTGCGCTGGTTGTGAAAAATTTCTTAAAAAATAAAAATATATCACTTTATTTAAGTATAAAATGTATTTAGCACTGCTGTGCTTATTGAAGACACTATAATTAAATGAACAAATGTTGTAAATGAATCAGAAACTTGTTAAAAATCCCAACTGGCAGGAAGCTGACCAGTTGGCTATTTACAAAGCTTGGAGGAGTTGAATTGGGGACGACCGAACACAAATCCATCTAGTAGCAGGGAGGAGGATTTTGAACCCGGGAACTCCAGATTGCAAGTCCAGGGCCCTAATCACTAGGCCACGCTGCCTCCAATGCTTCTTAATAACGACGTTCTGGTTGTAGTTTGATTATTAGGGACCTTCCGATTGGATTACGAATACGAGAGATCGAGTACGAGTCCGACTTTGAATTTCAATCCAGTTACGTTCCCAGGGTCCTCGCTCCTCCCTGTTGCTGACTAGTTGCAAACAAGACTATCGATATGAGATTGGTGTGAAATGTGACAATCCAACGCATAAGCACTAGGTTCCAATTGTTTAAATTGGAAATTCACTGCGAAGATCACATATCACCTTCATATATATCCGCAGTTCATATATGAATCATTTCATATACATTACATCAAATCTCATACTCTTACTCCGATCTGAAGATTTTATCACTACTGGGGCGAGGTAGGAAACTTGAATTTCGATCAAGCTTGGAGTCGTCAGGCGTCCCAAGCAACTAAACTTCAGAGGAGAGTAGTGCTTGGAGGGCCTGGGGCCTCCTTAGGGAAAAGAAATGGACGTCCTGGGAACGAGAGGGAAGGACGGAAGTTCGTTCTCGTTCCCATAGCACTTTTTTGCTTCGCTTAGAACGAAGGGCCCTGGGAACATAGGATTTTTTAATTAATTCAATTTTTTTTTTTTTGATTGGCTGTTTAAAACAAAGAAATCTTGAGCGAAAGGGAAAAGAACGCCATGACTATTCCATACAGTATATAGAAACATCACGACTGCATACATGAATTCCCAGAATTCAGGACTGGAAATCCTTTTTGCCTTCGTTTCTCGTGCCAAGGCCCCGCCGGCTAACAGAAACGGAAAGGGTTATGGGGACGAGAATGGCTTTTTGCCACCATTCTCTTAATATTCACTCTCTGTCCCAAACCGTCTCCTTTTGAAATGGGTTGGTGCAGAGGAGGCTAAACCAATATTGTCATGTAACTGGTACTGAAAACTTCGATGACCTCAAACAAGCAAAAGATACGATGAAGGGTTTATACGTTCGAAAATGTACCATAATTAAGAACTAAATAAATCCAAAGTGAATGTTCATCCCAATTTTTGTACTAAGTATTTTTTTTTTGATAAAATACCATTCTGGACCAAGCATTATGTCCAACCCTTCGCGTTTCGATATTCTGTGTGCTTATTGTCCAGTATGGTGCGGTTCCTTTAATGCAATGTGTTGCATTGTTTTGCGTTTTGTCTAACTTCATAATCATAGTTGTAAAAACTACCAAATCAAATTGGAGTTAGTTCATTTCTTGTTCCAGCACTGAATTCTTCGTTCGGATACCTGTTGGGTGTCGTCTTAGTTCTGACCCAAGACACGGACTTACAAACAATCACTGACAGAACGCCATGCTTGGCTCAACAACCTCGTCCTCTTTACTACCCATCATCCTTTGCGTGTATAAAATTACGTCACCTCTCGAAAGACTAACACGCAAAGATACATGACGGTCAGGTAAAAATAACATCGATCCTTAGAGGTGGACACCTGGTGATGAATTATACCACGTCGTACTGTGTCACTATAGTTATTTAATTGTGGTTTAGCACTCGGCTAGCCTAGTAAGCACTCCAGTTAGCCTAACTAACACTCTGGATAGCCTAAATAACACTCCAATTAGCCTACGTTAGCTTAGGTTGCTTGCAGTTAGCCTTTAGGCATTGTTTACCATTTTTTAATCCTTTTTCGTCATTTGGTGATCCGCGAAACTGGTATTAAAGTCACGCGTGAACTTAACAGCAAAGTTAGCTGACTTGTGTTTACAGACAACTGATTTTACGAGCTAACATATCAACTGCAAGTGACTCCCTTCTATTCCAACTTACACGTGAGCAAAACAGCGTTTCATGATTTACTTTAACTCTTGCAGTAGGATTCTATACTCTAGTCTCGTTTCGATCTCTTGAGTAATAGCTGTTTTATGGCCCGTTTGAAATCTGTCATTTTTATGGCGTAGATCCACGGATTTATTGCCGACGAAGTGTACGACACACCTGCCGCCCAAAACCACGCTATGTTGAGTTTCATTCTATGGCATTGTCTTTGTAAGGCAATTCCAGCAAAGTTTACGGCTAGTGTTGGTAGAAACAGGACAGCGAAAAGACCTGTTATGATTGCAAATGTCAAGGCTGCCTTTCTGTTTTTCAACTCTTCGGCATATGGCGTTAAGCTGCCGAAAGCGGGTTGTGCTTTCCACCGAGAACTATGCGCTTTCGCAACCACGTAAATACGAAAATAACAGAACAACAGTACTCCCAAAGGAAGGAAAAATGTCACAACGGAGCCAGTTATCCACAGTATGGGCGGGCTGTTGTACGGAAGATAAAAACTAATCGACGCGAATAAAAAAGCGAAAATCCATATGCAAATAGCTGCCCGGAAAACTCGGTTTGTGGTTATTACTTGTGAGTAGCGTAGAGGGCGAACAATGGCGATGTAACGATCAATAGCAACAAAGCATAAGTTAAAAGTAGTGACCGTCGTAGTTAACAACCAAACGAAAGTTTCAGCGTTCTTCAACTCTTGTATTTCTTGAAGAGAAACAAAACCACTTAACGCGACGTACAACGAATTGGCAAACAGACCCACAGAGAGATCGGCGCAAGCCAACGAGCCAACGAAATAATTGGAGGTCGTCTTCTTGAGAAAAGGTGTTTTGTACAATGCCAGAAGAATAATCGAGTTACCAGCTATTGTCAAAAAGCCAGAAACGCCATTTAACGAGGCTAAAACCACGGAAGAAGCAGGAGTCAACAATCGCGAACAATTTTCTTCCATAGGAGACGGGCGCTTGCTCTCTTTGCTCTTCGGCTGATTAGTACACTAAAACGCTAGGACAATTCTAGCACCAAATGTGGAGGTCAGGTGTGATAAGTTGTTAACCTATATTACAAGGAACTTGCGAAGTATGGAAGTATTTACAGTGAAAATGGTTGACGTGTACCGCTTAAAAAGTGAAAATAGCGTAACAGCAGTTTCGATCCTTATGGCGGATGCCGGTGCTCCCTCGAAAGACTTCTGTCACTTCTATTTTTAAATTACGCATAAAACATTGATCATAAAATTTGCATCACTACCGCTCGGCATTTTTATGGGAGGCGCGGTGACCTAATGGTTAGTGTGCTGGACTCCGGATCGGGCGGTCCATGTTCGAGCCCTGGGCGGGGCACTGCGTTGTGTTCTTAGGCAAGACACTTTATTCCCATAGTGCCTCTCTCCACTCAGGTGAATAAATGGATACCGGCGAATTTACTGCTGGGGGTAACCCTGCGATGGACTAACATCCCATCCAGGGGGAGTAGAAATACTCCTAGTCGCTTCATGCTAAGGAAACCGGGATAAGCTCCGGCCTGATGGGCCACTAGGCTCGTATACAGACTTTTTTTTTACCGCTCGGCATTTGCGGAGGGCAGACATTTTTCCACGGTTTCCGAAACACTCCAGAAATGGAGGACCTTTCATTACACATCTTTGGTTTGCATAAAAGATTCCCTATCCAGCAGTACTTTCGAAAGTTGTAACAAAAGATGGAAACCTCTATGATTTTATTTCTATATAAATGTTGCCAAGCTTTCCAAATATTCTCATTTTCTGAAGCAGAACTTTTCACTGTTTGGATTGTCGCCAAGCTTTTGAAGAAAAAGTTTCCTACCCGCTCATACAAACCCTCAATGCAATAGGCTTGGATGATTTCTACTAAATGTTTGACGTATTCCGCCTGCGATACTCATAACAATGGCGTTTGCTGCTCAAAATTCTGCTTGGTACAGCTGACTTATTAGATTTTCATTCCGGTATCTGAGGCCATGAGTTCGATTCCCGTCGGGGACTCAGTTTTTTCTTATCCCACGCTCGCGACAAATAAACATTTCATCTTTATCATTTATTTACCGAGCTTAAAATCTACCATCTTCATTTTAAAATTACACGTGTGATGCTTTCTACATTGCTGATTCTAGCAGTATGCGGGACGCGTGTCACATGTGAACCTAGTAAATGGCGTAGCTGACCAAGAGTCTTTCGGAGCTTAGCGGTTAGAGCGCCCAACCAGTATCTGGGAGGTTATGGGTTTGATTCCCGTCGCTCGCAACAAATAAACATTTCATCTTTATCATTGCATATTCATTGTGTGGATTATATCTGAGACGTCTGCCTGTTACAAAGCGTAAAACCGTTTCAGTTGAATGTCTCAATGGCTGAAGACCATAAGTCCAATGTAATGTATTCTATCAGAAGCCATGCACAGCAAAGAACGAAGTTGGTTCGTTACGCTTGGCTGTTGCAGTGTACTTTCCGCTGTGAAGGAGACAACCGGGTATTCGCTATCAGCAAGAATTCGTTATATACCCGCTTGTTTCGATATTGTTCTCAGAGTTAAATGCCCTGCGCAATAACTGTTTTATTGCCCGTTTGAAATCGGTCATTCTTATGGCATAGATCCAAGGATTTATTGCCGACGAAGTGTAAGAAACAGCTGCCGCCCAAAACCAGGATATGTTGAGTCTTATTATATGACAGCGCTCTTTTACAGCAATTGCTACAAAGTTTACGACTAGAGTTGGCAGGAACAGAGCAGTAAATAGGCCTGTTATGATTGCAAATGTCAAGGCTGCCTTTCTGTTTTTTAACTCTTCGGCCATTTGAGGTGAGCTCTCAAATGTGGGTTGTCGTTTCCACTGAAAATTTTGCGCCTTCGCAACCAAGTAAATGCGAAAATAGCAATATAAAAGTACTCCCAAAGGGAGGAAAAATGTCACAACGGACCCAGTTATCCACAGTTTTGGTAAGTCGCTGTACGGAAGGTAAAAAGTGATGGACGCGAATAAAACAGCGAAAATCCATATGCAAATAGCTGCCCGGAAAACTCGGTTTGTAGTTATTACTTGTGAGTAGCGTAGAGGGCGGACAATGGCGACGTAACGATCAATTGCAACAAAGCATAAATTAAATGTCGTAACTGTCGTAGTTAACAACCAAACGAAAGTTTCAGCGTTCTTCAGCTGTTGTATTTCTTGAAGTGAAACAAAACCACTTAACGCGACGTACAACGAGTTAGCAAACAGACCAACAGAGAGATCGGCGCAAGCCAACGAGCCAACGAAATAGTTTGAGGTCGTCTTCTTGAGAAAAGGTGTTTTGTACAATGCCAGAAGAATAATCGAGTTACCAGCTATTGTTAAAAAGCCAGAAACGCCATTTAACGAGGCTAAAACCACGGAAGAAGCAGTGGTCAGGGATCGCGAGCAGTTTTCTTCCATTGACAGGGTTTTTTTGTTCCTCCTTCCTTGTTGTTACAGCTGCATAAATGTTGAAAACCCCTCAGCTACTGTCAGCTTTTAACGAATAAATACGAATAAATTTGCCATCATGATTTTATACAATTATTAAAACCTCTAATGTCCATGTCTTGGAATGAGACAATAGGTTCGCTTGCATGGCTTGTTGCTTTCGCTTGTACGACGGAGAGAATACCATCTCTAGCATTAGATGTATTTTGCACCTAAAACTTAGTGATATTCCGTCCAAACTGTAATGCATCTCCATCTTCGACTGGATCAATTTAACACTTGCTAGCGACGTGCTCTTTGACAAATAGGCAATTTCCACCTGCGTTTGACACAAAATTTAATATTTGTCGGTTGCTATGGAAGCCAGGAGCCGATGTTGGATTGTGGATATCTATTCTCAACATCATGCCGAGTCTGTTTGCGAGCGGCTACGTCATAACGTGACCAAAGTCAACTGCAGTGACGCATGCGTGGTCGTAATAGATACCCTCAGTCGCTCAGTCTAGTCTTGAGAGCCCGTTTTCTTTTGGTCAGCACCAACAACGCGGGCTCTGGCCAAGTCATAACATGACCAGAGTCATAACGTGTGTTTCATATTTGTTTGTAACGCGCATTTGATCATATTCACATGCAATTTGCGCGATAGGCAAAAATTAACGATAAAAACCGACGTTTCGGTGTCTTCATGACGCCATTGTCAAGGATCGAGAAATGAAAAAATTGCAAAGTTTGTGGCGAGGTGTTACATTAAAATTAGCATACAATGGAGGCTAATTATATAAATACTTTTGCGCGAATTGAATCGCTTTGCACGTTCAGAGTGGGTTTTAGGTCTCTGATGAAAAGCATTTCATTCACCAAACAATCGAACTTATTTCTACACTTCTTCAGAATGCTAAAACGCCTCAAAAGGTCTTTAGGGACTTCGCCGTGCTGTTAATAATAATTATTATTATTATTATATAATATATTATATATTATTATTATTATTATTTTATTATATAACTTTTTGTGCCTTGATTTTTTTAAAAAATTATTATTATTATTATTATTATTATTATTATTATTATTATTATTATTATTATTATTATTATTATTAAAGATTCGCACAGCTATTGAAGCTGGTTTCATCATTGGCTCTGGGCAACAACAAGTTGCCTAGGGAAACCAAGAAACACCCCTTGTTTGCTGTTTCTCTTCTTTCTACCTCTCCAGCACCTTTCTAAGAATTCTTGCCGACCCCAACAATGCACATCTCTGGATCAGTCCAACAGGAATGCCCACCTCAATGGCTCTCACATTGTCATTCAATCTCAGTGGTATTGATCCCAATGCTCCCACTACCACTGGAATAACGTTTGTCCTTACACCCCACATTTTTCGAACTTCTCTTGCTAGATCTTGATACTTTTCAACTTTAGACATTAGGGACGGACCATTATTTTTCTGGAGGGGGGTGGGGGGTGAAAAATCTCTCTCTGCAAACTTTTTTTTTATCTATGCACCTCTGCAAACATTTTTTTTCTAACAACACCTTTCTGCAAACAATTTTTTTTTCGATCTTTTTTTAACCACGATCTGACACAAAAAGGAGGTTCGCTTTTGCTGCCATCAATCATTATTTAATTCAATATTTTATGGTGGCGACCAATAAACACCTCTGAACTCATCTTTTTCGTTTTCTGAGACATTGGCGGCAGTAAAAAGCGAAACCGTTGCTTGAATTTTAAATGTCCTGTCCTTGCATTTTTGAAAAGTGCAATAATTTAATCTATTTTTCGAAGAAAACTTCAGAAAACCTATACCCAATTTATATTATTATGTTAACCGTATTTTCTCAATTAAACACTGGGTACCGAATAAACACCGGGTCTCCAAGGTGGAGTTGAAAATAGACCCCTCAGGTATTTATTTGAGTAATAATAAGCTGTAGGTAATTTATTTGATGTATACATGTTTGTCAAAAATAATTAATTAAACCCCTTGCTTAGGGCGCGTAAATTCGTTTGGGAATATTCTGGAATAAGAATATATTCTGGAATATATTCCGACTATTCTGCTCCTGGGAGCAGAATAGCAGGAATGGAAATCCAAGTATTCCGGAATAGGAAGAGCAACCGAACGAATGCTAACTTGCATTAGTATCACCCAACTAGTGGACTAATGCAAATCCTGCATTTTGATTGGCTACGCTACTAGAGGACTATTAGTAATAGTCATCGAGTAGCGAAATTCGTGACGCTTTCTTTCGTTTTATTCCCAAATAAATCTTTCTTCAACTTGCATTTGCTAACTTCATTACTGTCCGACTAGTTGGGTGATACTAAAACAATTAGACCCTTCGCCCTCAAGGGCCACGGGTCAATAGCCCATTCGGCTTCGCCTCATGGGCTATTGACCCGTAGCCCTTGCGGGCTACGGGTCTAATTGTTAATTATTCCAATGTATTCTTAATCCGGATTGATCCCAAACGAACGCGCCATTAATAACACCGGGCTCAAATAATCTACAGGAGTCAAATAAATGCCGGGTCCACCAGGCTAAGTTTAAAATTAATGCCCCGAGTGTTTAATTGAGAAAATACGGGTATATAGATATTTATGAAGTTGAATTCAATGAAATGTAAAAATACTGTTCATATTTAATTGCTGCAATATAAAGTTACTGTTTTTAAGAAAAGGATCTGCAGCTATTTACTAATTTATTAGTTGACCTACATGACCACTTTGAAATTCCAATTTGGTCAAATAAAATGTTGATTTTATTTGAGCCCTGTATACTGTCTGCAAACAACTACATACTTTTAGTCTTCATACTTTTAGTCTATATACATTTAGTCTCATACTTTCATTTTTGAAAGTTTTTTTTTCATAATTTGATAGATTATTACAAGTTTCTCTGACTTCTATGTAAACCATTTTTTTAATACATATGATGTTTGCAAACAATTTATTTTGTCTTTTTAGGCCCTGCAAACAATTTTTGTCAATATTTTTCATCCCCTCCCCTCCAGAAAAATAATGGTCCGTCCCTTATTATTATTATTATTATTATTATTATTATTATTATTATTATTATTATTATTATTATTATTATTATGGTCATTGCCTTGTATTGCATTGTGCATCCTTACTGCGCAGAATTTTACGCGTAAATTAGCCCGCGCGCATAAACAAAATAGCGGCTTTTTTCTATGCAACTTAGCCCGCGAGAGAAATAAATCGTCGCTTTCTCGTAAACGAGTATGGTGACCTATCAATTCTTTCACGTATTTTGTGTGGAACGATCAAATTCTTTCTATAGAATGAATACAGATCAATTTCTATGTCACCAGAAACGTGTACTTTGCCAGTATTCGCAAAGGAATTATGTGGTATATATGTTGTGGTTTAAATTTTTCTTTGGTTCGAAATTTTTCAAACTAGTTTGATTTTTAGTTTTCATTGTTTTGTATTGATTACCATAATCTAACACAAAGGAAATTAAAAATCAAACTGGTTTCAAAAATTTTAAACCAAGGAAAAATTTAAACCACAACATATACAAGGTCTTCCTGCTCCTAAATGAATGTGGTGACCCCCCTTTTTTATTTCGAAATTTAAGTTCCCTTAAGGTAACCAACCAGTAGGCAAAGTTTGGTTGAAAATCTATGTTCAGTTCTATATTTCGGGGGAATGACCTAAAGTCCGATTTTTTGACCATGCGCAAAGTGCTCATTTTTTGGACTTTGCCAGAGTCCGCGTTCTTGAATCTTAAAAAAAAAGCATGATACATGAAAACATTTCTTTTTTTTTACAAATCGATATTTTATTAGCAAATTTACACAAGTTTGAGTTGTTACAACAAGTTATTGATTGATCCTATACAAATGTTTACAAGTTACTACTGTACACAGTTTTTTTTTGTTCATGTTTTTTGAGCTACATGGGTTTTTTTTGTTCATGTTTTTTGAGTTACTTCTTTTTCTTCTTTCCTCCTTTCTTTCCAGATTTCTTTCCTTTCTTTCCCTTTTTCTTCTTTTTCTTGCTGTAAGGTCCCAGCTGTTTACGCACCATAGTCCCACGCCACCACGACTGCAACTAAGAGAAAAGGATAAAGTGTCAGTTCTTTTGTTCCAACCGGGTGTTAACATCTTTTACCTCTGCTTCCTGTCTATCAACTTTATTGGTCTCAAAATTCTACATATATAATAAAATAAAAATGATGTATTAAAACTAAAGTTGTCCGACGTTTCGATGTAGCTAACATCATTATCAAGGTAAAGTGTTGTATCGTGGTGTGAATATAAATTAGTTTGTGGAAAATAGTATAATAGACATTTGCTGCATGGTTATGTAAATAGTTTCGCGCGGATGGAATCACTTTGCACGTTTAAAGTTGTCTTTAGGTCTTGAATAATCAGCATTTCGTTGATGAGGCAATCGAATTTACTGCGGCATTTCTTTAAAACTGTGAAGTTGTTAATTAGCTTCGGTTTTGAGATCCCGTGCGTGCTCAACCTCAATAAACTTACTTTGATTGCAGCCTTAAGTTCCTCTAATTCCTGCTCTGCTTTTCTTCTGGCTTGTTCCTTGGCAACACGGTCCTCAATCACAACTTTCTCATACTCGGAGTACTGTGGATAAATGTAAAATAGTTGGTTTCACATTAGTGCGTGGTGAGATAGCCCAGTGGTTACGGCGCTGGACTCCGGATCGAGCGGGTTCCCCTTTCTTGTCTTGGTCAAGATGTTCACTTCTTACATCACGAAAAAGACGTGAAAGTTATTACTTACAAAGAAATTTCACTTCATTTTCGCTACGCAATACGTGATGTTATGCAAATAAGTAAAACTGAATAATTTGAATGAACCTTAGGCTCGATTTCCAGCCGCTTTTTCGGGAAAATGAGCCCGCGGTCATCCCCCCGAAAGCACTTCTCGGGGAGGAAAGACCGAACACGAGAGGACGGCGGAAATCGAGCCTAAATGAACCTTTGCCTACGCACGTTTTCCTTTAAATGTTATTATAGTAGATGACTTTCTTAACTGTTATGCATCTACAATAGATTCACGACCCTATCCCTAACCTAAGCGTGAACCTAACATAGATTTAATAGTCGTCTTATCTAAGCCTTATTTCGTCATTTTCATAATCAGCATCTAATATCCAATTACAGTATCTGTCATCCCTACATGACATATCTTCCGATACACGTGGTTTGCCAAGATTCGTCCAAAGTCTTGCAAAGCGCTGCGTTACCACAGCTTTTCTAAAATCCCGTTTCGTTGACAATTTGTTGAATAATAAAACAATTACATTATAGCCTGCTCAATCTTGCGGAATATAGTCTGATTTTAGCCAAGCCATTACAACTGCGACAGGCAGTTTCTTACCTTCTGTGTAAGGTCCTGAAGCTTCGCAAGATCATTAGCTTTGGACGCCTAAAAGTCAAAATAAGGACGAAACACTAAATTTTCTTTTATAAGAGACAGCATCTCCTAGTTGATGAACCTCTTTATTCTCATAACCTGTGGCCCTCCTATTTACAGTTTTTAAAATCTAATATAGTGTATTGATAATGTATGGAGAAATTTGATGTAAATCAGGCGCACAAACCTTCAAAACGTCCAACTCGTGTTGCTTCTGTTCTACATCACGATCATATTTTTCCATCCAGTATTCGACTTTGTCTTCCAATATCTACAAAAAACATCACCAAAATGTCTTTTTATGTCTCAATTTTAATTTACTCACGTTAACACCTAATCCGTTAACTGTATTGTGCATGAAATACAACGAAATCTGGAGATGTTTCCAAGCAAAACGGGGAACCTTGGAAAACACCTTTCTTCTTTCGCTGTTTTTTGCGTTGCTTATGAGACAGACTAACTTCTGCAGCTGACGAGAATTTTTCCGTTTATCACAGATTACCTTCTGTTTCTGCTGCGGGCAGCAGAAACTCCCTCTGGTCTCTTTTAGAGTAAAAAGTGAAGGGAAGCTATGTCTTGCAGGTTAAGTTTTCGTTCTTCGCGAAATGACGGGATAATATTATTCACTTACTTGGTGATGCTGGCGTAAATATGTCTCAATTTCAGCATTAACGCGAGCTTCTTCGTCTATTTTGTAGCGTAACGTCTGGCAACAAGAAAAGAAACAAGAACAAGTCTAAAACGTGGAAAAAAATCAACGGAGTAAAAGCTCCTTTTCCATTCTGGAAGATTATGCAGTGCACGAAAAAGGATTGCATACAGAAGTCCTGAACCAGCAAAGTGTAAAGGCTGTTAATATATGAACGGTTGTGTGTGAGATGGTTTGGTCAAGCATTTTTCATAAAGCTGAAAGACACGGTAAGAATTTGAGCTATATATAGTGTTGCTGTAGGCAAATTTGAAGCTGAATCTGATTTTGGTAATCAAACCTTTGTTTTTCATCAGAATCTGAATGCGCTCAGTAATCTCCATGAACCAATTAAAAAGAATTCTATAGCAATGCACCAAACTACTTCTAATCATTAAATTGAATTTTAAAGTTCACTTCAACTACAAGTGAATTTGCGATAAATTCGGCTGTTGAGAGTGGCGGGAATTCGTTTTTCATCGGAGTTTGTTTATGAACATTTAAAGATAAATAAATAGTCGCTGTGCAACACTTTGGGCAATACAGCCAAAAGAATTGTTTGGGATATTTGTGTAAAGATTTCACTCAGTCTGTTGTTGTTAAAAATAGCAGTTAACGCGGTATTTTGGATACATTTTTGCGTGCATGTAAGCTACATTGAACTGTGACTTTCTTACCTCAAGATCTTCTTTCAAAGCGTTCTCTCCTTGCTGGCATCGTTTCTGTGTGCAGCTCACGCGAACCTAAAACAGGCAAAATGCAAAACCCAAAATTTAAGCTTTTAGTTTAATAGGTACTCTGAGATCTCTGGCTTATTTGCTGTAAAAGAAAATTGGAGAAACGGTTCTCAAATGCTGCACTTATGGAATAAAAACGTAACTACAACTAAGCGTAAATGATAAAAATTAAAGTATTTCGAGTCTTGCTGAATTTTAAAGGACATCTTTGTCCACTTTGTAATCTATTTCCATTCTCGTCGTCGTTAGACATCCTCACTTCCAAATGGGTTCCTGTCATTTATCGAGTACTGTTCTACAAAACTTACATCATTATTGCTGGGTCCCTGTGGCCCCAAAAAAGAGCTTTCTGTATAACAAAACTTTCATAATTTTACCTCTGCGTCCTTCTTGATGTACTTTCCTTCCATGCTTGTTTTTGCCTTCATTTCTTGTAGCTGATCTTTGAGATGGGCAATCATTTCATTTCTTTGCTGCAATTTTTGTTCAAGTAAAAACATGTCAGTATCTACAAATGATTTATCTGCCAAAAAACCGTTCTTTAATTGAAGGAGGTTAGGAGCAAAGAGTTACAAAAGGATATGTCTAGAGACATACCTGAATTTCACTTTCTTTCTCCTTTTTCACATCTCCCAATTGCCTTTGGAGCGTTTTCACAAGTTTGCGGCTTTCTTCCTCCCTATTACGTTACACAAAATAAATCAAGTAAATTTCAAAATGTTCCCCATTAAGTGCCATTTAAAAGTCAAAATTTCTTGCTGAAAATTGAAAATGATCCCAAGGTGACAAGAATATTGTTCAAAATTCCTTTTTAGAGGGGAGCAAACCCTAATAAAAGCAATTATGACTTAGCTTACATCAGTTTTCTGCCCTTGATGCAACAGCCAAACTTCTGGCAATCAGATTCATTATTTACACTAATTGCCACAATGACTTGTCCTTGAAGATACGATTGTTTGCTTACTTGAGAATAGTTTGCTGAAGTCCTGCTTTCTTTTCCTTTTCTGCATTTACAGCTTTGACAAGGGAGTCAAACGACCGGCTCTCGACAACTTCACCAAGTGTCTCCTCCATTACATCTTGGAGAAATTTTCTGCAGAAGTAAAGAAATGGCTGTCCATAATCACATTTGCAGAAATTGTTTTGTTGTTGATTACTGGCAGTTGTTTTAAATTTGGTAAGTTGCAAGGTCTTTTATCTTTATGGCTTGACATGGCGGATTGTTCATGTTGACGATTGCACTGGATTGGTCATGTACACTGCAGAGGAATCACTAACATCTCTAAAGTCGCTTTCTGATGGACACCAGAGGGTAAAAAGAAAACAGGCTGTCCCAAAACCACCCTGGAGGAGGTCCAAAGAGGCAGAACTGCAGGTTCTACTAAACTTCAAGCCTCGCCGCTTGCAATGGGCCGACAGGAACAGAGAGACAGCTTACTGATTCCAAGTGCACCACTGACTGATTATGACATGATGATCTTTATGGCTGTTGCAGTACTTTTAACTTTTATCTATCACACACGTTATACTCGATAATTTCCATTTATGCAAATTGAAACGATACTTTCTCTTCCCTTCCCCCCCTCCCACCCCTTCCTTTGCTGCTCTTGTCCCAATTTTTGCACAGCCTGAATGCGGAAAAAACTATTCATTCATACATTGGAATGCTTGCTATGCTGGCTTAGTCTTCTCTGTAACGTTTTTTATATTATATATTTGATTTTCCATAGAATGATGGTGGATGTTTGGGAGAACAAGAAAGGCAGAGGAAACTTCAGCTGCTGTTCCTTTGTTCTAATAAATGTGACAACATTGCCCTGACTGTGTAAAACTTTTCAATATGGTATAAAATAAAATATAAAATACCTATCTGCTTGAATTTTTGAAAGACTGTCATTTGTCAAGGGGTTTTGTCGGAAACTTCTGTTGAGTGCTGCAGAAGAAAACATAAAACAGAAGATAAGAATTAATAAAATTAAATTAAATTTACTGATTGAAATAAAGTTATCAGTGGTGCCCAAGAAGATCTTACTAACAATCTAAGTATGTGCTAATGAGAACACTTGACTGTGCGAAACAGTAATTATACATGCAGCGTACATAGAAGGAGATGCGGTAACCTGAGATGGGAACAGGGTGGAGGGGCAGCTGGAATTGAATGAAAATCTGCAATTGCAACTTGCAGGGTAAAAGATCAGGATCAAAATACTGCAGTATAGCACAGTACCAAAGGAGGTAGTGTCGGAAGTGGGCAATAAAGGGAGTGGGAGCCACAGACTCTCATATCCAACTTAAGTTTGGAATCATTTTGCATAGTAGCGTCTGTAATAACAGGAGTCAGTAGATGCTCAGATTGCAACGACTACACAAATGAAACAGGACATTCTTGACAATAATTATCAATTTAAAGGGTACAATGAGTGTGTTGCAGCCCAACCCTGCCATGTCCACAAATGGATGTTTCACCTTCACCTCACTATATATAATAGGGAGCTTAAGCACAGACATTTCGGAGCCATGGATAGCAAACGGAAGACAATTGTAAAGTTTTTGGCACATTCTAACGTCCTCAAATGAGTTGGAAAGCCGCTGTTGTAGAATTTATAATTGAATGCCATCGACAAACAGTCAATAACACAGGCCAAAGAAGAGAAAATTTGACTTCCAGTTGCTGTCCGTAGCTCAAAAAGGTCTGTGCTTAAGCTCCCTAATAACACTCCTCCTTGTGCCCTCATATTTACGCATCATTCACCACAACATTTCTGTAGCATTAAGTGACTAGAAGAATTTCTACTCCCTACTAGATGAAAATCCGGCCCTATACCCACCTAGGGTTATAGCCATAAGTCACTGGATGGAATGCTAGGCCACCACAGGGTTACCCCCAGCAATGGTTCACCGGTACCTATAATTTTATACACCTGGGTGGAATATGACACACTATGAGAGTAAAGTGTCTTTCCCAAGAACACAACACAATGACCCCAGCCAGGGTTCGAACCCCAGACTGCTCAATCTGGAGTCCAGGGCACTAACCATTAGGACACCGCACCATGTTCATAACAGTAACTAAATGTAATTGATCTTTTACAAAACTAACTATGCCTGTTCCTGTCTAGTGCAAGATGTTCACTTCTTGCATCACGAAAAAGACGTGAAGTTTTTCTTACAAGTAAATTTCACTTCTTTTTCACTACACAATAGGTGATGTCTATGGTACCAGATTTTGGCACTTAGTCAACGTAGGGGTAAGTGCTTCATAGTGACAGGTCCCTGCAGTGGGGTACTGCAGGGAATAACCTCTCCCACCTGCACCTGACACAATCATATTATTCATCAGTGGGTACATACCATTTGTACTGTCTCGTAAGGATCTTGCAACAGAGTGCAGTTGTGTATCATCTGCTACTCTTAGCTGACTCTTGTTAGAATTGGGGTCACCTCTGTTACTCATAAGCTGCAACACATGAAATTGTACCAAATGAATAAAATAAAATGAATTTAAATGGATTACACAATTTCAGTAGTGTAGAAGCTCTTGTAAGATTATAATTCTACTTGTACTCCAGTGTAGCAGTTGCTATTGTTTTAGGGGCTAGGGGCTTTGTTCCTGTTGTTTGTTCTATTGTTCTCTTTTCTCCAGTAGTGTACATGTAGCAGCTCTTGTAAACTTGTACTAGTCCTCTGTGGTTGAAGTTGCTAATGTTTTAGGAGCGAGGGGCATTGTTCCTGTTGTTTGTTCTTTTGAAGGGTAGCAAGTCACTCACATGAGACCTTGCAAGACCAGCTACCTGAGGGCCTATAATTTATTATCTTTAGTCTAGGATAGAGTAGGAAAATCTAGCAGATTGTCAACAAACATACAGTATATAGAGATGGTCGCACAATGAGGTGCGATAAGGAAAGATCTATGGGATTCAATTTTTTGGAAAAGCCCACAATTGATCGTCCCCACAGGCTGCAGCAATGAACTTTCTTATGGAATTACACTGTTGATCCCAGGTGTCTGTGAAGATAAGTTTTCTTTCACACTCTTTCAAACATTGTTTGTTTTGGTTTCTGCTTCAGAAAAAGCTATTACAAAACAATAACCGCTTTGATGATTACACCAGGTTTCATTGATCACATTACCATCGAATTCATCACTTTTTTTAATCCTTGACCAAAACCAATGTTTCATCAAACAGCCCAAAAAATGATGTCTGGAATTTAAACATGTACAATGTAGCAATGTATAGCTTCTAACCACTTCATATCTGGACTCTAGATCTCTTTGATCCTGCAAAATTTGCCCCAGTTCATCGTCCACGATTTGTGCAGCATCTGCCTTCCCTTCTAATGTAGGTGGCATGATGTGGCCTAAGATTGCCAGCTGATCCACGCAGTCTTCCAACACAGCTGAAATATGTATTGCATCCAAACTGGATAACATCTTGAAATTGAAACCTGATGAAAGGTTATGATAGTTAGACGAGGAATGAAAATATAAACTGTTGGAGTCTGAAACATAGCATTTGTACCAACACTGCAACAGCTGATTTAAGAATTATGAGCTTAAGTTTAGTCAGATTAAAAGCTGCGAGAATGATTGCAAACATATTTAATATTACGTAAAGCAATGCACAGAGCTAGCAGCTATGAGGCAAGGAATTATTCGTTAACAGATAGTTGTACTTTGTGCATACAGTTCGGAAATAATTTTTGAATTGGTCTGGATGCAAATATGAAATTTCTCTCTTTAGAAGTCTCATGTTTTCGATCAGAAAAGTAAAACAAGAAAAGCGTTTACCTTATTTCCTTACTTACTTGAAAATCTACCTTGATTATCCTTTTAGCGGAGAATAAATGAAGAATTTAATCGCAGCTAACAAAATCATGTCTTCTTGCCCGCCATCTTTGCTCGTAACTAGGCAACCATTGTTTATGTATCAGATTGACATCACGCATGATGCTTTGCGCGCAGATTATAGTCAGCGGCTTATCCCGTGAAAATATGCGCCTTCGCTCCAGCGAAATTTCAAGATGGCGGAAAGCGACGAGGAAGATACGCTCGCGAGTTTTGGAACTCCATTCGAGCCCATAGAAGAAGATGCTCCACGTAAAAAGGCTGTCCCGATACACGAGCAAGTTGTCACAGATGCTGAAGGCAGGAGACGATTTCATGGCGCCTTTACAGGCGGATTTTCGGCCGGGTATTTCAACTCGGTTGGGACGAAAGAAGGTTGGCAGCGTTCGACGTTCGTGTCATCTCGCTCCAAAAAATTCGAACAAAGAGCACAAAGACCTGAAGATTTTATGGATGACGAGGATATGGGCGAGTTTGGAATCGCGCCTAAAAGAATCACGACGAAGGAACAGTTCTTGTCGCAGGAAAATGAACAAAATCGACGAAAACGACTTGTGACTTCCGATGTGTCAGAGGGAATTATCCCTGGGGGACCTTTACTGGAGGATCTCGTAGTGCCAGTAAAAATGTCCGTGGGAGTTGAACTGCTGAAGAAGATGGGATGGAAAGAAGGACAAGGAGTTGGACCTCGAGAGAGGAGAACAAAGAAAAAGGTAAAATTAACATAAAGGTTTATATTTAAAATTACTGCAGCAGAATTACCTGCCAGTCAAAAAGTGGTGTGTGACAATTTTAAACCTGTAGACTTGCACTCCGATTTGCCCAAATTCATTTCATATGTACATCAACACGCACTTCAAAAATTCTGCAGGTCTGCATTTGTCACACACCTCTCCAAATGTTCCAAAAAAAAACAGTGGCTACACAGACATGCATGTGGGAGGCACGGTGGCCTAATGGTTAGAGCGCTGCAGGGTTTTCAAAATGGAAAAAAAGTATCAGGAGGAAATTGGAAAATAGCCGGAGCACCAATGCGCCGCGCTAGCAGCGCTGGGCGGCAAAGCTGCCCATGGGGAAGGTGCAGGAGGGGGTTTCCCCCTCCTGCAGGGGGGGGTATGGGGGGCCTCCCCCAGAAAAAATTGAAAATCTGCATGCTCTGAGGTGCATTCTGGTGCATTTTCAGGACCAAAAAGTTATTTTTTAGGTCGTTGTACACTTTATTATAACCTAAAGTTTTTTTGAAAATTATGTTTACTCATACATATTACAATGCTTTTCCCATGTTACATATTACATCCAAATAAAAATTGACCTCTTTCCCTCATCAGTAC
This sequence comes from Meandrina meandrites, assembly GCA_963693305.1. Taxonomy (NCBI): domain Eukaryota; kingdom Metazoa; phylum Cnidaria; class Anthozoa; order Scleractinia; family Meandrinidae; genus Meandrina; species Meandrina meandrites. The sequence goes on from OY855911.1 coordinate 3,838,085, forward strand.
TTCATTGACCTGTTATAACATGAATCAACTTTTGAAATTTATTTTTGCAGTCAGAGTTTTCCTACTTATTGAAAATAAAGATGAACAGTTTCATGACCAACGCATTAAAGAAACCAAGCATAGTTATTTCGGCCTCACGTAATGACCTCGCGAATACAAAATTTGAGTGAAAGGCGGAGATTTAATTTTATTTTTTAGCGCTACATACAAGCTCCGTAAATAATGCATTGTTAGCTAAATTTCAATCGATTAGATAAATCAATTTTATTCCACGGGCACAACTGTTTTAACTGTTGTTTAGTTATCAAAGTAACAATGCTCTGCTAAACAAACAATTTCAGTAAAACTCCACGAAAACAAAAGGTTAAAAAATTTTATGTTAAGCGAGCCGTAACATGTGGCGCGACATAGTCGCGACAAGTCTGGCTGTGTCGGTTCCGTATAAAATTAATTTTCCATAAAGAACTGTAAAACATTCAGTTTCATCCGGTTTACTAATGATGAAGACTTGAAATTAAACTTCAAGTCTCACAAAAATCTTAAAAATGCCTTGGCTTATATCAAAAGTTAAATTTGAACAAATTTGTGTCGGCATAAAATTTATTTAATCGCCAGAGTCTGCCACTGTTCACATTCACGAAACGGCGCCTCATGAAACCAAACGTTGAATAAATAAAAGTATCCCTTACAAATTGCCTTGTTGACAGTAAATAATTCAACCTAAGCGATACAATATTGTTTTCAAGCAATGTTTCATTCATAATAAGCACCAAAACTTATTTTCTGATCGACTGGGGGATTGTAAACAGAAACCCGGCAAACACTAAACAATTTGCATTTTAAAAAGTGTTTCATACCAGCAATCTCCTTTCTTTGATGTTTGAACCCAAACTGGGTTAAAAGCGGCTGTGATTTCTGCCTTTTCATCTAGTGACTGGGACCATTTTCCTAAAGAAAGCACCAAGTACAAAGCTCTCATGAATTCACATTCGCTTACGCAAGAAGAAACTAGTCACGAAAGGATCAAATGTCAGTCTTTCGCGGGAAAACGCAAATGGTTCCCGGTCCACGTTGAATGCTGTTGAATAAAAGAGCTACGATTTCTGATGCTGGAACGCGATCAATGGGAAAGAACAAAATATGTTATCCTTAACTTAACCCATAGGAATCACAATTTTTTATTACTATTATTTTTTTTAATTTTGACTTCCAAAAGTACCCGGCGCTAACGCTCAAAGTAGCCGGTGACTTGGGTCGGGCGCCAGTTACTTTTGAAAACCCTGGCGCTGGACTCCGGATCAGGCGGTCTGGGTTCGAGCCCTGGCCGGGGCACTGCGTTGTGTTCTTGGGCAAGATACTTTACTCTCTCAGTGCCTCTCTCCACCCAGGTGTATAAATGGGTACCAGCAAATTTACTGCTGGGGGTAACGCTGCGATGGACTAGTATCCCATCCAGGGGGGAGTAGCAATACTCCTAGTCGCTTCATGCTACGGAAACTGGTGGGCCCCTAGGCTCGTATACAGACTTTACCTACCTACACAGACATGCAGTTGGCTTGTTACAATAAATAACGCATTAAGTTTTGCAAGTACACAGTCACAGAGTCACTCCAAAGTATTTTGGTTTATTAACGCTCATATTTATGACTGCCCAGGCTGCATTCCATGTACATTCCACACAGAACATTTTCATTAGCCGAGGTTTTTATAGTCTACGCCAACGTTCTTCACTATTTTAACCCAAATTAACTCATCTGGACATCGGGTAAAGAGTACGATCGTACATCAGTATGTGTGGCGTAATTTTGAAATCCATGCAGAAGATCTTTGACATAACCTACGTAAAATGACTGGCCTTGTACACTGTGTACATGTCGCCACCTTATAGAGTTGAATCCACAAACATATTAGCCAAGGATTATTAATAAACAGCATTTGTTTTGTAGGTGTATGGTTGCTCTCTCCCACCTGGCTTATCTTCATCGCAAACAACAACTGGCAATGATGATGCTGAAGAGGACATTTTTGCTGTTGGTCTACTCTTTGCACCTAAAGATGTTGAGGTGTTTACGTTTACTCCAAAAGATGACAAACATGGACTTGGCTACAAAGGATTGGATCCTTCGACTGCACTGTTGGGTCGAGACAACTGGCTTGGTATTGATCCTGTATCAAGCAGAGTAGGACGGAAAGGCATCTCTGGGGAGGTACAGATGTTGTATTATGGTCCTCTTTTTGAGCATGCTCTTTTCGAGTCGCCTTTTCCCCTTCCTGCTCTTGCAAGACCATGGCCCCTCCCTGGTCAGGCCCCCTGTGGATAGAAAAGACATGTAAATCCACAGTGTGCATGACTGCAGAAACTACAGTGTGAACATCAACCACCAGATTCTCTGGGATAATGACACCTTCATGTTTTAATACTCATTCAACCACTGTCAAAACCATAATTCAAATTTGCAGTTCAAGAAAATATCCATATCCACACAATGGAAGGTCAGTGGAAATTCTGAGGGGATGGGGGTTCTCTGAAGCCAAAATTTTTAAAGGAAAGTATGGGGCTTTACTAGAATTCCCAGAGGGGTGGAACAACACAATGCCTCTTAATCTTTTATGGAAGATGTTAAATGAATTCTTACTGTGGGTTAAGTTGTTTGTCTCAACTTTCCAATGCAATTTTTGTTGCACCAGAACCCGCAATGAAAATCACAAATGTCAACTGGCGGCGATTTTGTCATGGTGATATTGCAGGGTTTTGAACACCTTTGAAAACTCCTGCAATATTGTGGCGACAATGTCACTGCCAGTTTACAGTCTGAAGCATGACAAAAATCACGTGAAAAATTGTGTAAACGAGCCTTAATAAAAGCACTCAGACACTCTCTGTGGTCCCATGTTGCTTTTCCTTTCAGAGTTTGATTTACATGTAAGTTTGGTGGCTTTGACTTGCAGGCATTTGGCATTGGTGCATTTGAGGAGGCTGATGATAATATCTATGCAGTAGACCACATGTCTAACTATGACATTGAACTTGGAGCTGATACAAATACTGGACTCCATGGCTGGACTGGCCCTCCTAAAGAAAATGCGAGAGGTCTGTGTTATATGACATGTTAGGGGAAACTAACAACTAATTTGGTCTTCTGGAAATCCATGTATTTTAAGGTGGCTGTGTCATTAACTGAAAGTCAAGTCACTCGCGCATCATAACCTGAGCATATTCATAATAAAATATTCCTGTTTAGTCATAATTTTTGGTTACAGTTTTTGGCTGCATGCTGTAAACACAAAGCCTAGGTTGTTTAGACTGTGGACACAGTTAACAAGGACTTGTGTTAATATTTCAAACAAGGTAATAGAAAAATGGCTGCTTTATGATCAATATGCCTTTCTAAAACTTTATTTCTCACAGCACATAACTGTCACATGCCTGTTTCATACACATAAAACTGCATTTGCTCACTTACCCATAAGTCACCTCCTTGATCACCATTTGCCACTCATAAAATTAATCAATTTTCTGTGAACAAATTTTTGGACCAAGATTTTCTGCTCATATATATTTATAGTACTCCGCATGACAAAGTTTGATTTGTTTCTTGTGAATTGTCAAGCATGCATGCACAAAAGGTAGAGAGAATACTAAACTCATCAACTGAGGGACGTTGTTTTGATGTACAACCGAATTCTCACAACCCAAATTAGCAGAAATATATGGTAATTGTTAAGGAGAATTAACATTTCAACCGTATAGCCTGCAGAACAGGTGATTTATTTAGTTAGTTTACAGGATATGCGAATGCGAGTGCAAAGCAATCAACGTTGCGCTTCACGCGCCCTGTAAACTAACTTTCACTTCCAACTTCACGATTGGTCCGTAAACTAACTGAATGAACTGCCCGTTCAGCAGGCTGCGATCCTGGGAATAAATTGTTGTATTTTTTCTTTGTACTCAGGTGGTGCATTGTCAATTTTTACTGCCACACCCAAAGCAATGGACGCAATGAAACCCTTCCCTCCCCCTGTGGTTCCACGCAGCTTTGACTGTACTCACAAGTTTGATGATCCCAAAACTGAGCCAAAGTCATCCAACGAAGCTGCACCAAAGAAAAAGATTCTAACTGCATCAGATAGAGGTGAAATGCTCGGAGAGGAACCACTACCAGCACCTCAAAAGTCTGTGTTTGAGTTTCTTTCCGAAGAGGATAAGAAGCGTATGTTGTCAGTGTCGAAGGACAAAACAGTCAAGCCTTCCAGTACAATGCCTTCTGCAGCTGTGAGTTCCTCGGCGAGTGATTCAAGGCAAAGCAGTTGGTCCTCTAATCGCTGGTTTGGTCATAGCAGTTTTAAACCGTTTGTGAAAGATTCTGCCAAGCAGGCCCGGTACGAGGAGTTTTTGAAGCTTAACCAAGGAGAAAAGGCTTCTCAACAGACCAGTGAAAGGTATGTATTAAATTTCTTTCTATGAAAGTTCTTTCTTGAATCAGTGTCATTCTTTCAACGTAGATTTTATAAACTACAATCCCTTTGAGGGAACAGTGACTTTAACATCTCCCAGATATATCTGGGTCCGGACGTTTCCAAGAGGGATGGCTAAATCACGTGGTACCTTAAGCACGAAGAACTGACACGCAAACTTTTGGTATACTTGCGAGGACTGACTCTGAGAGGTTATTAGCTATCGGAAACAGTTCGGTTTTTTACGAAGATTACCGAACACCACTTTCGTTTACCGAACGATTCTCTCAGTGTGCACAAAAACACGTTTCGTTTATTTTGAGTTGTTTCTCCTCCTCATTTCCTTTTATTCTCGTTTTTTTTTTCTTTTTGTAGTCAAGTCAGGCTGCTTCGTTTGCCTTATGTGGCCCCTCATTTTCTTTTTAGGGCAAACACAGGACGAAATTCATGAGTTATTTAATATTAATTTGAAGTTACATTTCTAGTTTTCAGCTTGTCGCTCACAGTGCATAACTTATGTTTCAGTGGTTTGACTGAGTGGGAGAGAGAACGTGAAAAAGAAGAATTCGCCCGCTCTGCCGCGTTGTACAGACCTCTGAACTCTACAATGGCGGCCAGATTTACTTCTGCTAAGCACCAAGACGACCACAGAGTTGTATACGAAGAGGTACCGGCTCAGGAATCTTCAGACTCTTCTGACCAAGCAAAGGCGGCCAACATGAAAATGTTTGGGAAACTAACTCGTGATAGTTTCGAGTGGCATCCAGAGAATACTTTATGTAAGCGGTTTAATATTCCTAATCCATATCCTGGATCTCGGCTTGTTGGCGTACCTAAAGTTCGAAGACCGAAGTTTACGCTCGGTGATTTCATAGTACCGCAAGAACCTCGCGCTTTGACTTATGAGCACTCGTCTACGAGTTCTAACGACAATAAGTCGGAAACGCTCGGAACGACATCGAAGTCGGTCGGTCGTCCGACTCCTTCCGATTTAACGTCGGCAAAGCGAGATTCACCTACAAAAGCGTTTGTCGCGCCATCGGAAACCACTTCCGTTTCAAATTCGGTTAAAAAATCAGTTGACACACGCGCGAGTGAATCAAAAGAGGAGGCAACAAAGGAAACAAAAAATGAAGAAGTAAATTCTGCTCCTAAGCGGCCGAATATGGATTTGTTCAAAGCAATATTTGCTGATTCATCTTCGGATGAATCGGAAGCGAGCGACGAAGACGAAGTCGGAAAGGAAGAAACAAAAGCCGAACGTTTATCGATTAAGGCTTCGGAGAACAATCCGCCCGAAGAGGCTTCGAGCAGCCACACTGTTGTAATATCTGAAGAGACACAAAAAGAGAGCAAATTGGCAAGTCGTTTTACTTCTAATAATAAAACTTTAAATCAAGATTTGTTCAGCAAGCCTGTTGAAACAGAGGAACGGAAAGCAGTTGAGGTGCAAGCCAAGATGACAAAAAACACAGAAAGTGAGAAAGCTGACTCGTCTCCTGAAACTTTCGGACCAGCACCTCCTCAAAGCGGTCGCCACCCCACGTTATCGCATTCGTTCTCTAGGGAAAAATACAGCGTTGACGCATCGCAGAGTAAAGAAGATTCCGAGCGTAAAAAACGAGAGGACAAACGAAAAGACACGAAGAAACGCTATTCCGATTCTTCGGATAGTGAGGACGATCATCGGTCAAAACACAAACATAAACACAAGGAGAAGAAAAAGCACAAGCACAAGTACAAAAGTAAACATCGGGACGACGAGAGGGAGAGATTGGACAAGAAAGCGAAGGGAAATGATCTCTCCAGCCAGTCGTCAGAACAGACCCGTGCGTCAGATGATAAACAGATTCTCAGTAAGTTGAAGAATCTGCAGAATTTAAAAGCGGGGAAGAGAATGCGTGCGGCGGATTTCATGTGAACAATAGTCTACGAGCAGGGATATGTTTCCCGCAGCAGACGTCCGAGCGAGGAACAAATAAATAGATCTTTTTCGCTTGGGCGGTTTGTTTTCCCATTACAGACCACGTGATATTCTCTAGAGAATTTTTCTTTTATCCACATAAAATTTATTCATTCATATACACGCGACTATTTGAAAATTTTAAAGCAAGAATTCTCAAGAGTATCATCACATGGTCTGTAATGGGGCAACAAAACGCCCAAGCGAAAAAGGTCTATTAAAAATAGGGCGAGCAAGAAAAATAACTGGGAATTGGGGACTACTTTACTCGCTCCTCACCCCCAGTTTCCGCTCAGTCATTTTTCCCGCCCCGCACGATCAACTCTAGTGCTCATTGTCTATAAGAATAACAATGAAAGTCATAATTTTTATTGCTGACATTATTGTATGGATTTCAAAAGTTGATCAAAAACTTATGAGGATGCAAATGCTTCTTCAGTGTTTCTGTTCCTGTATTTCTGTCGGACGTCAAAGAGTTTTTAGTCTCCTTCCTGTTTGGGTCGTCACGCAAGAAGAGACTGTTGCGTGACGAGTCCAAACAACGACTGCGCGCAAAGGAGACTAAAGAGTTTTGCGAAAAGTCTTGTAAAACAAGTTTCTTGTATCTATCTTAAGAAGGTTGGCTCGGCTGTGTACACAATATATAAATAGATCAGCTTTTATGTAATCTTTCCACGTGTCGTTGTCCATGCATGTTAATCGTCTCGTGCCCGTCACAAGTGTACCATGGACTTGCTGAAAGTAACACCTCCGCCTCGTTTCCTTGTCGACCCTCTCCACCCTCCCACCAGAATAAAACCGCTTGCCACTGTTTCTGAACAAAAAGACAAACGATGTCTGCAAAAATATAATCAATTCTGGCAACTCTGAGAGGATCCCAAACCCTTTATTGAGAGGTAGCTCATGGAAATACCGTGTCTAAATTAAAGAAAGTTATCGTGGTCCTTCCGTTCTGAAAAACACTGATCATTTGTATGAAAATTAGAGTGGAACGTGAAAGGTAGATGAGGAACGATACATCCCGTTCCCCTTTACCCAACCAACACCCCCCCCCCCCCCCACCCCAACCCCCTCCCTTCCTACTATACCCCACTCCTGGCCTCTGCTTTTCCCGCACTGCCTTTTTCAAATTTTTCCCGCAACACAGTTCTCCTCATTTTCAACTGCTAAAAGAAACGCCCTCTGGCGGACAGCGCATTTCCTGACAAGAATTGGACAGAAAACCTTTTTTTGTTGTGCCCTTTTTTCGACTATTTTGCTTGGTTACCAAGGAAAATGGTAAGAATTGGGATCATTGGTGGCACTCTCTGACACACATTTTTGTATACTCTCAAGGGACTGTTTTAATTTGTCAAGGGAATACTTTTCGCTGTGGGCGATAAAAACGTCACTGGATAGGAATGCGTCCGCAGTTTTCGATCCCGAAATGTTATTTTCACGCGTCGCTCGTCATTTAGCCTGTCTAGCCTTTTGCAAACTACAGGTAGGTATTTTTTAAAGATCTGTGCTATTCATCGATTGAATTGCTTAGTTTTACATGCTTAAAAGCTGCTGCGAATCTTCATTGTCAGAGGATATTGGCCAATGCTATTTTCTATTGTTACAAGTCTATTGTTTGTAGTCTTCATTGAAAGAAGTATTTTTAGCTCGTCACGCAATCTTTTGTTTTGACCACAATTCACGGACTTGATCACGACAGCAGCTTCTCAAGACTTCAGACAGGAAAATGGTAATGTACAATATTGCTTCGAACTTAAATGGAATTTTTAGAAGGATCGGTAAAGCCACTTAGTGAAAAATTGACTGCAAAAAGCCGTCGGGCTAAAATTAAACTTACGCTTTAGCGTGAATAATGCAGGATCTCACGGCTTCAGAAATATGCAGAATTTTGAAGCTTTGATACATTAGTAGCTACATCTTGAAATGAGAATTAATCTAAAACAAAACTTCCTTCAAGTTTCTTTCATTTGCCCAGTTTACGTTTGGAATTTTAGGCTTCTGAAGCGTATTGATTTGAAAAGCGCATGGTGACATCTGATATGCAGCGTGCGGCCGACTTACTGTACCATCGCATTGTTGTTTATTTAATAATTGTGTTCAGTTTACGACCTTTTACATGCAAAGATTTACTACAGTACTTCGGAAAATGCAAACAAGTATTTTTTTTGTTATTAGTTATAGTGATGGATAGCTTAAAAAGCAATCTGAGTGTTAATTTTGTTGAAGGAATTCAGTAGTTTTCCGCTATCTCACGGCAATCTCACGGCTTATCTCCAATTACCGCTTTTCTGTACCAAGATAATACCACTGGTGGTTAAATAAATGTCAGTGACAGTTATACAGAATGAAAACCTACCTTTCATAAAAAGCAATGTGAGTGTTAATTTTGTGGAAGGAATTCAGTAGTTGTCCGCTATCTCACGGCACCATGATTCGCAAATTATTATCCCCAGTTACCGCTGGTGGTGGTTAAATAAATGTCAGTGACAGTTGTTCAGAATGAAAGCCTACCTTTCACCAGAGTGTTTCGAACTAGTGTTATATTTTGTAGAAAGAGTTCGTGTTTTTGCGAGTTGTTAAAATGACGCGCGGAGGTGAAGAAATTTTTTTCACCTCTTCAAGTTTGGTTTGGGATCAATTTATCAAGGTTGATAATTAACATTTCAAACCATGAATTGGTCTTTCAGAGTGTCTAGTTGTAATAAACATTTACTTCAGAAAAGAATTGTTTGTCTGAATTTAGTACGCATATGGTATATTTTTTCCCACTCGCACGTTTGTGTTAAAAGCCGTAAAAGAGCCAGGATTTTTTTTTTTTTTTTTGGGGGGGGGGGGGGGTGGGTGAGCGCTAATAAAAGCCTTCTGGACTGTGAGTCAATGGGTTAGTGCATCACAAATCGCTTTCAATACTAACATTTCCCCAACGCATACTCCATGCGAAATAGTCGAATCTCGAAGAGATCTTTGATCTTTATGTTGTAGCAAGAGTCATTTTCTCTTGGTTGTAGAGATAACCCAGTCCTACACTCTTATATGGTGGGAGGCGCGATGGCCTAATGGTTTGTGCGCTGGACTCCGGATCGGGCGGTCCGAGTTCGAGCCCTGGCCGGGGCACTGCGTTGTGTTCTTGGGCAAGATACTTTACTCTTATAGTGCCTCTCTCCACCCAGGTGTATAAATGGGTACCGGCGAATTTACTGCTGGGGGTAACCCTGCGATGGACTAGCATCCCATCCAGGGGGGAGTAGCGAATACTCCTAGTCGCTTCATGCTACGGAAACCGGGATAAGCTCCGGCCTGATGGGCCACTGGCTCGTATACAGACTTTACCTTTACCTCTCTCGCGAAATGCCAAACCGGCCGGGAGCGATGAGAGGCGGCTGTATTCGCAGGCTACTTACACTCTTACATAGCACTGAACCCCGTTGCGGGTCATCAAACAACGCCTACGCGACACCTTAAATGAGAAGCGGCTGTGAAGACCTTTAGTCAGACAACAGTAACAGGGAGCAGTACAGCTCCTTTGACGCTTCAAAAGACTGTTGTTTGTGACCTTTTACCCACCACTCCCTAAAGCTATTTTGCGATTTGCACTTCATCGTTCATGGCGTGTTCGCGTGACTGAACGTGTAAACTAGAACCAATATTCACCCACCGCCACAAGCTATCAGACACAGAACATGGCTGTGGTTGGAAGGCTTCGGCGACTCTCTCTGGGCCGAATTTTTAAAAATGTCGTGTGGAATCCAGCAAGTTTCCTGCACACCTTTCTGCTTGGATTTATTTACGTATCTCTTGCTTGCTCGAGGACTTTGCTAATCAAATTGTCTATCAGAGGTGGTGTATGTTTTCCCTTGTTTACGTAAACTCGATCGCATGAACACTTTGAATTTTATCAACACTGTGTGATATCAGCTAAATTTAAGGCATAACTAATACGGAATTTTTAAGTTTTAAAAGGAATTTATATCAAAGCAGAGTGCCACTGCATGTTAATTTTGTCTCAAGATTTCAGAGGATAATGTCAAAACTACGAAAATCGCCAAAATACGAGTTCGCAAGCGAGACAGCATGTCATGAGCCGATACAAAACAGATTCAAAACAAATTAGTTCCACTTTTAAACGGATGATTTCCTCTTACTGACTTGCAGCAACTTAAATCTACTTTTTCAAGGGAAGATCTAGCCGATTTACATCGTCACTTTTTTTATTTCTACCCAATTTTTCTCTCATTTAGCTAAGCATAATTTTGCAGAAGCCCTTCTACTGCACGACAATAATATTGGCCTTATTCACGATCGAGTCACGAAAAAGTATTGTTTTTCACGTGAAATCTAATTCAAATCTCAGATCACAATATTAAAATACATTGAAAAGCCCCAAAGCAAACATACCGTAACCCGCACCCCCGGGTGGTGGGGGGGGGGGGGGGTGGTACTCAGGATTCCAAGTCACGGGGATGATAGAAGGATTTTTTGGAGTTTGAAATTTTCGTTTCCGGGATTTTTCTTTGGCAGGAAAATTTGGCAAGTATTTTTTGGGGTGGCTTGATTTAAGAAGGGATTTTTGGGGGTATCACAACCTTGACTGCCTAGTTGTGCGAATAAAGCACAATCAAAGGAAGTGTTCTTGGTTTCTCTTGTGTTGTTAAAATGACTACCAGATGAAGGGAAGGAAAATCAGATGATATGGTGAATAAAAAAACACAAACATTCAATTTCTAAATTAATGTTTTTAATGTTTAAATTTTAAGGATCAGAAATTTGGCATGGGAATTTTTGGGGGTTGATTTTTGATCCAGGGATTTTTGGAGTTTTGTTTGAAACCCTTGGGATTTTTTGAGGGGGTCTTGACTTTTGCTCCCGTTCAAACATCCCTGTCACTTGAAATATATTATTAAATTATTTCTTTTAAAATGTTACTACTTATGCTGAGAATGTGTTTGTCATGACATTTATATCCCAGAGTAGATGACTATTTGTTTATCCCAGACACCCTGTCTTTAGACAAAAGTGGACCAGTCATAAGTTTGATCTAGTTCACTCTTGTGGCGAGTTACAGTATTAAAAGGGTTAAAATGTCACAAGATATTAGTTGTTTTGGAAATTTCAGTGCAAACTTTAGTGCATTTTCAAAGTAGCCAAAGTATTCAAAAGCAATAGGAGTTGTTGCATGATAAAATAATCCCAAAAATTTTAAAGGAAGGAATCATTGCCTGGGATTTTAGTTTTTTATTTCAGATTATCATCTCTCATTGTGGAACTGACCTGCGCCCACCCCTCCCTCTCTGCTAAAAATCGTGAGGACTACCCCCAGGGGGGGTAATCTGGCTTGGAAATGACAGGGATGATCGAAGAATTTTTTTGGGTTTGAAATTTTCGATTCAGGGATTTTTTTGGGTTGCAAAATTTGCCAAGTATATTTTTGGGTGACTTGCTTTAAATAGGGGATTTTTTTGGGTATTAAAAACGAACTGAAGTGCCTTGGGGCAGCCTTGGCGTATTTATGCGAATAAAGTACAAACAAACGTGTTTCAGTGCAGTTCTTTGTGTTATATTATTGCCCCTCCTGGCAATTTAAGGGTAATTTGACAAGGGATTTTTTTGGTGGTTATTTTTGGTCCAGGGATTTATTTTGGGTAATGTCGGAAGACTTAGGGATTTTTTTGGGTCCTGAGTTTTGCCTCCATTCGATCATCCCCGTCATTTACAAGCCGGAGTACCCCCCTTGGGGACTACCCCTAGGGCCCCTCTCTCTCTCCCACACAAGTGCTGTGGTTGATATGATATTGGTGGATATTTACCGAGCTGCGAAGCAGCCAGGTAAATATCCACCGCCCGACACTGACACGAAGCCATTTTGTTACTCTTTAGCTGCCCGGAGGTGAAGAGTACTTTGCTAAACACCACCAAGTTAACCAATCAGCATGCACGGAACACTTGTGTGATGTATACTAAGGTCGGATATTGCTTCGTTTTCTCCTGACAGGTGGTGGATATGAGTATCTTCCTGTTACTGTCAACATTTTTGCTGAGCTCCTCAAGTTAACTGTTTGTTTCAGTCTTTATCTACACTTACTACTATGCAAGGGTAAGGGTTAAGCAACCATCGTTCAATTGCCATTTCATGTACAATCGATTGTCATTTTATAGACACCACTAGCTAATTAACAGCTTGTTACTACAATGTTTTTTCTTATGGAACAAGAAGATGATATAAATTATGCATGAGACAGCCACTGGGTCACTTTGATCAATACTACTTTTCATCTTTGTCTTGCATACAGAGGGAAAGTCGGCTGGAGAAGTTCTTTCTTTTTCTGACGTTAATTGGCGTGAACTTCTTAAATGGGCAGTTCCAGGATTGCTGTACTTCTGTGACAATCTAATAGGATTCTACATTTTGTTACATTTATCTGCAGTGAGTATCAAACGTAGGGATCAGCAGACAAGGAAATAGTGTTGCCGAAACATTATATCTGTAAATATTTCCGCATTTGCGCGCTCGTACAACATTTGTTATGAATGCAAATTTCGTTTTCAAGATGTAAAAAATGTTTCAAAATATTTACAGAAACTTTGTCTCCGTAACAAGTGTTTCCCGTATTTACGCCAAGAAAACAATTTTGAGAAACGCTGTTCCCGCGACAATGTTGCGTTGATTGTGTGGCCCGGTTTGGCGCGGAAACGTGGTGTAGGATTGCGCACAATGTCGCGTCCAACAAAATTGCGGCGTGTGTCCGCCTCTCACTCCGCTTTGGACATCAGTTCACGCAGCAAAGGCAAGCGGGGCGGGGGGGGGGGGGGGGGGGGGGAGAAGAATGCATTAGAGTGGTTTCTTCAAAAGGGCTTTTTTTCTTTTTTAGTTACAAGCGAGAAAGTGCAACAAAATGAACCGTTTTCTCTTAGGTCTCCATTTGCACGCTAACGAAAATTCAGTCATTGAAACTTTTTCCCTTTTCTCGTCTGAATGCTTAAACGTGCAAAGTATTAGAAAGCACATCGCAATTTTTCCTTGCACATTTTAATAACACTGTATCGTGTTAAGTCAACTGTTATGGATGCAGTACAATTCTCGTATCCGACATATCCTTGTTTGCAGGCGGTGTACATACTGATGCAGAACTTTGTCATCATATCAACAGCAGTTTTGTTCAGGATTATCCTCAGGTGAGATATTAAACCTGATTTATAATAGTAATTTTTCTGTTCCTGGTCGTTTCAATCGAGTCGACGGAAAGTACAGCTCTTCGGAAATCCTCGTGGAACCGAATCCTGTTATTGCCCAATCAAAAAACAGTACGAACATTCCGAGCGTTGCCACGTGTGCTTGTTGTCGTTGGGTTGGAACACGTCATGTTGCATGGCCTACAGCACCCAGATTCGACAGTAAGACACTACCTCTCTGGAACCTCTATTTTTATTTGCCCGCTGTAAACACTACCTCTATTGTTATTCAGGGCTAGGGGCATTGTTATGACCTGTTATCTATTGTTTTAAGAACCAACATGACCAATGAAGTAACTCGTTCCGAGAGGTAGTGGGCGACCCAGATTCGGCTTGACAAATTTCATACCAATTAGGAGGTTCTATTAATAGTGTTACGTATAGTGTCTTTGATTCGTTGAACCTAACCGATAACCAAATAGAGACGCCTTGGACCCGGATCAAGCGATCAGACAACGGCCCGGATTCACGCCTTGTGCTGTATTCTTGACGGCGACAATTTGCTCGCGCAGTGCCTCTCTCCGCCCTGGGTGTATACATGTAAACTGTACCAGCGAACTAAATACAGGGACTTGCCTGCGATGGACTAGCATCCCATCAAGGGAGGAACAGAATTCTCCTAGTTGCCTAAAGCTACGAAAACGGAGATACTCGTCGGCCGGATGGGCCACTTGGCCCGAATATAATATACCTATACTTGGGTCTCTTTAGAGCTGAAATAGCAGTTAGGCCGATAAACCAAAAGTCATTCACTAATAATGAGTTATTATTTTTCTGTAGGAAAAAGTTAAGCAGAGTTCAGTGGGCCTCGTTACTGATATTATTCTTGTCAATCGTTTCGCTGTCAAATGAAAAGGAGGAACTCGAACATCCACACCACCAGCGATTCATCCGCGACATCTTACCGACCGAAGAAGTGTCGGCAAACAAGGGACATGAATCGGACGTTTGTCGGAAGTTACGACGGACTTCGGGCGCGCGAAATGTTACCGATGTCATGGAAAAGAACCTTGGTGTTTTCCGTGTAAGTCAAGGACATGTGCTTGTCATAGTACAATGTGTGCTGTCTTCCTCAGCGAACATTTACAACGAGAAAATCTTCAAAGAGGGCCAAGGAATGGAAGAAAGTATACTGCTACAAAATACGAAACTGTACATGTTCGGCGTCTTTTTCAACACCGTGACGTTATTTCTACGGCCCGAGTTTCGCTCTCACGCGCTAAACTGCGGACTTTTCTATGGTTATAACCGTCACGCAACGCTACTCATTGTTGTCACGGCGTTTTTTGGGTTGACTGTGGCACTGATACTGAAATTCAGAGACAACATGTTTCAAGTGATGTCCAATCAGCTGACCAATGTCGTCATGATTACGTCATCATTCTTGTTCCTGGACTTTCACCCAACGTTAATGTTCTTTCTGACTGCTCCAGTTGTGCTGTTAGCGATTTTTATTTTTAATGTGGGTAGCAAAAGTGAGACAGCATCACCGAGAGAAAAGGTGGACACGCTGTTATGAGTAAACGAAGTACAACAACTGTGGTTACGGGCAGGGGTTTGGCCCAACAGTCAAGCAGATTGTTTGATATGCCAATTTAGAAAATATTTTACTGAGGTATAAATGTTACAAAGAAGTAATTTTAAACCAAACAAAACTTTAAAACATTTTATAGGGATAAAATAAATAAATAAATAAATAAATAAATAAATAAAGTGTCTTTATTGCAATTGATAAAATACATATCAATAGTTACAATAGTAAAAATATTAGAAAGAGCCAAATACAGGAATAAGAATAAAAATTAAAATATTTACAATATGATGACAATGATATAAGAAGTCTATATAAAAAAAAACTAAGAATTAATTGCTAAATTATATCTAAAAGCTAACCTATTACTAAAACTATTCTTAAAGAGCTCAGTATTTATAAGAGGCAATACAATATTTGACCGTAATTGATAAGCAGAACAGTGTTTTAATTTGTATATGCCCAGTTTAATCTAATTTAAAGCAACTAGATATGTTTTTTACTGAAGGAAGCACGTCATACAGATATAGGAAAAAAAAACATTTAAGTTGTGCTGCGTCAGCGGATTTGATGCAGTTAGCCGTGTAAATATATTATTAAAGATTGTATAGCTATTATTCTCATTTTTCAACTGCGAACGCTCTTTTTGTCCTGATACTGCTTAAGCTCACGTGCGACAAGTTTTGTGTGGGCTTGCACGAGTTATCGCATAAATCTGCACTGTGCCAGATTTGTGCGTCGTCTGGAAGTCTTCACTTTCTTTTACTTGACTCTAACTCTCTACCAATGCAAAGCCCGCCTATTGGCCTCCCCCCCCCCCCCCCCCACTCTAAACGCTCTCACCCCACCCCCAGCTCCCCAAGTTATCTGCATACGTGTGGCCGTGAGCATAGTGGATTGAAAGACTCCGATTTTCCCGGCATGGATTTTCGCCCTGGAGAGAAATACCCATACTGGGAGAAAGCGATTGAAGCAGTAGCTCGGTCATCTAAGGTGAAACATAGCACTGAAGCGCATTAGAAAGAATGCAGGCGAGACGAACCTCCTCAAAGCTCTATTTTTTCCCGTTATTACCATATCGATCTTTTCAGTCGAGACAAATCGTACACGTACACATGTAAGCATCAGTGTAAGACTTCCCTGTGAGAATTCACTGCACTGCGCGCACGGTCGACATTTTTTTAGCTGTGGTGGAGAATTTTTGGTTTGCGCCGGATGGCTCATTTTAAACGGTCACCAAGCCGGTAACAAGTCGAAGGGTGGGAACAGTACGAAGATATCTTCCAACGTGTTGCCGAAAGCAAGGACGTATAGGCAGGATTTTGCTTGGGTGGGTGCGAGCACCGGAAGCATGAGCGCCTGGGGGGGATCCGGGCGTATATTTCCCCGAGAAATTTTGAAAAATCAAGATGTTGAAGTCCACTTTTCCTGCATTCTGCGAGTCATTTTAACCCTCCCTCTCAGATTAAGCGGACCTTTGTGGCGCGAGAGGGGGTGCGGACGCACCTATCTCCCCGTCCCTCTCTGCTTACGGCCCTGGCTCAGAGTGTACTTGATAGAAATACTTCCAATTTCACTGGCCCGTAAACGCAGAAGGATTCAGTTCAGGAAAAAAAACGGACGTGGAGGGGCAAACGATTAAATCCGACTATTTCGGCGAAAATTTTTGTTAGTACTTGTACACTTTCATTTGATCTCCGATTTTGACTTGATAATGATATTCAGCCAACGTAAAAACGTACGTTGTCGGTGGAATGATTAAATAAAATAAAAAATAAATCACTTTATTTAAGTGTCAGAGTATTTAGCACTGGCGTAGTAATTGTGGACACTGTAGATAAGGAAACAAATAGAACAAATAGAACAGAACTGGTAGGAGGCTGACCAGCTGGCTATTTACAAAGCGTGGAGGAGTAGAATTCGGGACCACCGAAGACAAATCCATCTAGTGGCAGGGAGGAGGATTTGAACCCAGGACTTCCGGATTACAAGTGCTAGTCCAGCGCCCTAACCACTAGGCCACGCTGCCTCCAAAAAGAAGCTTGATAATCACTAGTGATCTAGTTTCTTTTCCTTTAAAGTCAACATAGAAAATATTTATTGACGCACTCTCCAACTGAAGAGAGCTCTCCAATGCGAAAAATATTGATTTTTTTCCAATACGTACTCAATTTCAGTCCGGTCCATACTACGCTTATCAGTTGAGTATGCAACGAGAGAAGTTTCACGCCTACGTTTTAAAGTTAAAACTCTGCTGTTGTCAGGGGCGACATAGCCCCCCACGCAGTCTTTTTTTCCCGTGGAAGCGAAGTGCTATGTGCGAGTGAAGATTCTGGTCGCGCGAAAATTACTCTCACCCCAATTTTCGCGCGACACATAGCACTTCGCTCCCATGGGAACGCTTGCCACGCAGGCTAAAGTGTTCGAAAAAGGAGAAATGCGGACATGTGAGGCCGCGCCATTGTCAAAGCAATTATGTTCGGGTTGAGGAGTATTTTGTGGGAGGCGTGATGGCCTAACGCAGTCGCTGGAACAAGTGCCAGTTTTGGCAAATGTTCGCTGAAAGAAACGAAGAGTTTCCGAATTATTTCATCCAATCAAAAACTAGCACGAGCGCTCACGAGTACTCCGTTAGCAATCGCGCGAACAAATACGTCATTTCGCTTAGCAACTTCTGGGACGAAAACCGCGGGCTCAGTCACTTCTCGGAGAAGTGATCGCGCCATCAACTGGCACTTGTTCCCCCGACTGAACGGTTAGTGCGCTGGTCTCCGGATCGAGTGGTCCGGGTTCGAGCCCTGGCCGGCGCGCGGGGTCATTGTGTTGTGTTCTTTGGCAAGACACTTTTATTACTCTCACAGTGCCTCTCTCCATCCAGAACGAGCACAGCGTTTTCTTTGCGAGCACGAGCACTGGCAAAAGGTAGCCTTATAAGCCCGCCGTACACTAGGCGATTTTTCGTCGGCCATCAAAAAGTCTTCATTTGTAGGTTAGTGTGCGATGAATTCAGACAAGTCTACGGCAAGATCGGGCCTTGTCGGGCATTATCTGGCAGTGCTAGATCTCAAAATCTCTTTTCAGGCCTTGTCGGCTAGTGTGAGGTGAACCAAGTTATTTTGTCGGGGCTCGCGTCGTAGCCAATGAGAAAGCGCTGTTGTAGTCATATGAGCAAGCATCATTTTCAACGAGGAGACTGTCGAAGAGGAGCACGACAAAAAATTGGTTAGCGTGCGGCAAGCTGATGGGCCGACAATGGTTGACCCGATTTCACTCCGACCAAAAATCTCCTGTTCTACGACGAAAAATAGGCTAGTGTGCGGCGGGCTAAAACGAACAACGAGCACTTTCCAGAAAGCTTCCTCCAGCATGTGAGCACTTTAGAAATATGTGAGCACGAGAAAACGAGCGCCCACTTAAATTTTGCGAGCATCACGAGCAGAAGCCTAATTTTGCGAGCACTGCAAATTTTGAGGGACCACCCGTACTTTACGTCCCACCAAAGCCAACCATGCAAGTAATTTCTCTGTTAAGCGATAATAATTGTCACAAATTTATTGCCTTTGTAGTCGGCAGCTTGCTTAGAACGATAATTAGTGTATGAATTTAAGACGTGCAAGATTTTCACAGGTCGATTTGCACAGAATATTGTCGAGTGGCCTTCGTTGGAGTAGACAGTCGAAAATGCACGTGAGTCTTTTTCTTTATGTAGCTCAAGCGAAATAGTACTTATAACTAATGAATAGTTTTTCTTTCAAAAATTGAAGAATGAAGTAATTTCGGTTGAAAAAAGCTTTTATAAATTCATATACGGCTAAAAAATCCAGTGAATCACTGCCAGAAGTAATATCTCAGACAACTCTATCACGATGACTAAGCAAGAATTCAATATATTAGCTGTTTGTTTAGTCACAATCCAGTCCTGGTTATGGAGAGCTTTTTCGTAATAGTATTGGGGTTTATATATTGGTCGGTATGACAAGAACACTTGAAAACGTTTGACATGAACAGCACTTGATTAAACAGCCCACAATTAAGGTGGAATATCAAGGAGGAAAATGTAGGTCAAGCAGAAATTCAGATCGAGCACGCTACTTGCAACAGCCAATGCGCTCCTCTTGGGAGGGGCAGGTTGGGGAAGCGATCGTCATTGTCATATCGATAACAGTTTCGTTGAATTTTCAGTTCAAAGGATGGTGAATTTGATGAAGAGGACCAGCGTCAAAAATTCAGTAGGATACTCAATATTTATTCTAGGGCAATATAAAACAATAAAATGTAGATTCTTGACGCGACTCGATTACAGCGCAATACATGTAAACTATGTAGGCGTTAATAACAGGAATGGCTCCGACCTGCGAGTGCACTGGGAACGAGTAAAGTTATAGCAAAAAATAGCACTCCGGTTAGCCTACTATGCATTCCGGTTAGCCTACTTTTCACTCCGGTTAGCCTACTATGCATTTCGAGCGTACTATGCACTTCGGTTAGCCTGTTTACGGTTAGCTCTTCATATTTGTAAGGGTAGCATGTTATATTCTTAAAATTATCGGTTCTTGGAGCCAGCTGCCTGGTGGCATAGTGGTCATGAGACACGCTCATTAGTGGGATAACCCGGGTTCGATTCTACCTCTCTATATTGAATATTTTCTTTTTTCACTTTAACAAAAAAAATCTAAGTGTCCGGAGCCATTCCTGCATTTAACGCCATGTTGTAAACTTGATGTTTGTCCGTTTGACTTTGGTTGAACGTTTTCAAACTTTATGCGATATATATATCTTAGCCTGGAAATTTTCTGCTTTTTTTCTTCTTTCAAGTTTGAAAACAAGATAGTAGTGTCTTTATTGCAGTAAAATCAGATGTGCAAAATTGTACTTTTTCACGCCGCTACGAGATGCGTGCAGGATATAAATTTGAACAAGCATATTATTGTGCAAGATATATTATATATTCTATATGCTATTTCTCTCTCAATCCTTACAGCTCCCAGTGGGCATGGAGCCGCATATATGCTATTTAGGTCTCATGAATAAAGTTCCTAGTTCCTAGTTCCTGTCCCCTGGCGCCAAGTTGGCGCATAGGGCTCATGAATAAAGGTGCTGAAAAAAATAGTAGTTTCTTACATTCTTAGAATATTTGATTTGGTCTTTTTACAGTAATAACGTTTTTGCGAAAAGTGCTAAAAAATGAAAAGAGTAACAAAATGAAAAGGGCCGAATACGGTGGCATATTTGTGATGATTTCTAAACATTTTCTCACTCCAGAAATTTTGTCAATTCCGACAGTAATTATCAGAGTTATGCTTTCTTTAGACCTATATTTCATGCAGTGTTATCAAAAAACGCACAAAATAAACTTTTCGTGCATAGCTATGTATACTTGTATTTACTAATGGCACTCTAATTTTAAGATCTGAAAGCTGGCAAGCGCGACGAAATTGAATTTTCAGATAAGAGACAGAGTTTCTGACAAAATTTACAGTCAATTCGTGCCTACAATGGCAACTGACAAAGGCCCAATATTATAATTAACAACACTATCCAAACACCAGACAAATGACCTAAATTTTTAATGAGAAGTGTTATTTTCATCTTCACCATTCATCATGCATGCGCGTATATATACCCTCTGTGTTCCGACTCGAATTGCATAGCCCCATGTCTCCTCTTTCTCCATCGCTCCCCAACGTCTGAGCTTATAAGCGCCCTATTTGGTACATTAGAAGAAAGGCCCCAATGCAGGGAGGAACTCAGATTGCGCGTGAAGATCCCAAAGACCTGGTTCACCAATTACATTTGCGGCGGTTACACTACAGAATTTTTTTTTTTTACCATCAACTGTATATGAATTGCAATATATTACAGTTCAATAAAACGTGACTAGACCTTATATATAGCAACCAATTCAAGCTTTCTAAAAGGTTCTCTTGTCAATGACAAGCAACATTTGATAATATTCCCACCGATTTCAATCACCTACTCAGTTTTCTCATTTCCTCATCTCATAAAACAATATTACTTTGTATCTCATAAAGCAATATCACTTTTGTGTTTCCTCGTTTCCTCTCTTTTTTTTATTTTAGGGAAAAATGTAACCTTTTTTTTGTAATGTAATGTAAAATGTAATAATTAGTTTTAGCTATATCTTACGCAATTGCCCTTCTCATTCCTTTCTTTATTGTAATATTTATAAACTGTTGTAATATAACGTGAAGTGAAGGAAATTGTTAAAAATACAAATGAAAATGTTATTGCAAATTCGGACCAATCCAAGCCTAGTCTAAACGGCCCTCTTTACAGCGACCAGCAACAATCGCCTATTTTTAATGGTTTTCGGGCGTACTAAATTGACCAATCAGGGCCATCTTCATTGGCTGTCAAGCAACACACTCAGGCTGTGACCTTGGCACCGATTTTAGAAACATAATTTTTGTGTTTTTTATGACTATAATTGCATCTCAGTCGTGTTAGTTTTCCATTGTAAAAAAGAAGGAAAACACTTCTTTGCCGAGATTTTGCCGGCAAGCTGAAATTCGTACAGGTCCGTGTGAGATATAACGTCAGCAACTGAAGAGCTTTGACGTCATTTCTGATATTTCGAGAAAGATTGGCCATACTTCCTAAAATATTAGTTATAATTTGGAATAAAAATATTTTAAATTGTCGCTTTTCCAAGATATGAGTGAGTTTTCTGAAAAGTTGTTGAACCCTTGGACTTATCTCAGCTGAGAGACTGGGCTCCACTACACCTGCACGCCAAAATAATTTGGCGCTTCGGCGTTGACGGTCGGAAGGAGGATTTTGCTCTCGACTTTCTCGCTAAAATTTGCTAGTTTTAGCAAGACTTTGTGCGTCCGAACGACGATGGAACTAATTCCAGTTATCTCTTGGTTGATCGCCACGGCTGTTTTCTTTCCGAAGTGGACTGAAAGTTTAGGAACATGGTCGTATCACGGCCCTGAAGCTCCCAACACGTGGAAACACCATTACGCTGGTTGCGGTGGCCACAAACAATCACCGGTAAACATTGTACCAAAAGATTCAATTTTCGACGCAGGACTTGCCGATTTGGCTATAAACTACGAGGCTAAAGTCTCGGCCAAGCTGCAAAACAATGGGCATAGCGTTCAAGCGTCTTTTTTAACCGGAAAGTCCAACATGTCGGGTGGCGGTTTGTCCTCGCGTTTCCGTGCAGCGCAGATGCATTTTCACTGGGGGAGCGAGAATTCACGCGGCTCAGAGCATCAGGTTAATGGACGAAAGTACCCTATGGAAATACACATTGTACACTATAATGCAGAGAAGTATCCGAACGCGTCGATAGCTATGAAAAAAGCGGATGGCTTGGCAGTGCTTGGTATATTGGTTGAGTTGCAAGCCAGCGATAACCCTGTTTTAGATGTGATAGCGGACAGGCTCGAGACGATCCGATACAAAGGCGACAACCTTACTTTAGATTCTCTACAGCCTTATTCGTTTCTTCCACACGATATCACCCAATTTTACACTTACAAAGGTTCGTTGACCACCCCTGGCTGTTTTGAAAGCGTGCAATGGTTTGTATTCAATCACACCGTTCGCATCTCTCAAGTTCAACTCAATAAATTTCGGTTGTACCCTTTCGATGGAAAACGCCAGGACACGAAGAAAATGCTTTTAAGCGACAATTTCAGGCCAGTACAGCCTTTAAATGGAAGGACAGTCACTCGGAGCTTTAGTAAGTATGATTAATTAGACTTGTTTTGATATTTCATTCATCGATTGAAAATGTAAACAGTGCGCGCTACAATATCGATTGTGACAAACAATACGAACCATTTGTTCTCAAGTACAAACGTAGTGTTATTGAAGCTATTATTAAAAGTACCCCGATGTTAAGTGCGAAAAGAAAGTTGTTCTGCAGATATGTAAATTTTCTATGTTTTGAATTTACATCGATATCTTGCAACTAAAATCTGTGGTAATTAAAAATTATCTTCTGTCATTTTTTCACATAGCTAGTTTGTTGGACAGGGTGGGGGGGGGGGGGGGGGTACTGATAACATTTCAGGTAAGGGGGGGGGGTACTGATGACATTTCAAGTGAGGTTTTGGTTCTTCTTACACTTAAGAGGAAGTTTCCAGAAAAATCAGACAGAAATGATTTTTTGCGGCAAGGCTAAAAAACAGGGATTTCGCTCATCTTCTGCATGTAGATAGTCCTTAGTAAAACTAAAAACGTTACGTTGTTTTTTCCTTCAAATGTTTTTATTTTTCTGAGAAAAACGAAATTTTCGATTTCGCGTCTAGACTCGATTCAGAGGGTCCAAATTGGGCTGAAAATCGACCATTTTCATTCCATTCGCATGCCAAAATGATCAAGCGCAGAAAAAAATAAATACAACCGGCTTATTGCACGACTCTTCCTTGTCCAAAGAAGCATAGTTTCAAGAGTTTTGGTTTAATCTAATTATTTAACGGTAAACAAAACTAGACTATTCTCACGCGCCATGAAAGTCGGTCGGTCAAAAGAATCGTCATTTTCACCATGTGCCATATCTTGGATATCCTTGAGATATAGGTATTTATATTGTAGAAGGATGATACTTTCAAAATATACAAAGTTTGGTTTGGGCCAATGATTAAGCACTTGTCAAAAAATTATTCAAAATCGTACAAAAACGGCACTAAATCAAGCCAGCCTTCGAATGCGTGACCAAAAGTATTACCACCGTATTTGTTCTTTAAATCAATTTAATCGCAATACTAGCTATATTTAGGCATGAATCAAAATAAATATGTTCACCTTTGCTCGATTATGATGTCCTGACCGTTGCAATACGTTTCTTTCCTGTCATTTCTTCAGTGGCTTCACGTTCAGTTCGCATGCCGCTCGGTCGAATCCGTCTTGCGACTGGTGAATTTGAAGCAACCACTGCTCTGCTTTTATCCTAATATATATCGTCATGATTAACGGGCTCTACTTGTGTTGCTTGATTAAGCCATATTTTAGGTTATAGCCGGCAAAGCGTTTTAAATAAGCCACTTAGCAGCGCCCGTTGGAAGCCATTATTATTCGAAGTGAAGTAAAAATTTGCATACTTTCGAGACTAGCGTGACAGTTTTTTTTATACTTAGCGGGGTGGGGTGGGGATATGGTCTTAAATTTTTAGCTGAACCGATGGTTTGAAAGTGTTTGGAGATGAATTATCACAAACTCGTATTTACTACGTGATTTGCTTAACTTATAAGTTCTACTTACGCTCAAAATCAAAGAGAGAAAAACCGTAAAAAAAGGCCTATTAATTACTGGTTGCTCCTACTATTGAAACAAAATTTATATTTATATTTCATCTATGTACTCTGTAATTCTCCAAAGTAAGTAAAATATTTGACCTTGTGTGTGCGAGAATTCACATTGTTTACTTTTGGGAGACGAGACTAATGTAATTTGCTAAACTTGATTATAGATTTTTTAATAATTTCTTTTTTCTCACGAACCATTTGTGAATCACCCGGCACAACGCTGTCCTCGTCAAGACTTCAAGTGCTATCTCTCTCAATTATCTGTTGAACTGTTAGAAAACTCTTCACATGGTCTCGATGCACTTGGTGTACTCATGGAAGGTTCTTGTGCTTTTAAAACGAAAGTTCGCAGTCCTTGTTCTTATGATCGACGGGATTAAAGTAAACTAATAACCGAGGTCCCTTTGCTGTCATGTAACAAGGATATAGAAAATAGTAAGTCCCTCTGGTCTTTTGCTGGTGTTAATGGCGAGCAGGAACTTATTCTCCTGAGAGCGGGTATCTTTAACACGCAACAGGATGTTAGCGCTTTTACTATCTGTCCCTTCCATCGATCCGAGCTTGAAACTGGATGGCGAAAAAGTTACTGTACATGCAAAGTTCCTCACGAGATTGCTTTATATCACAGTAAAAGGAAGACTTCTTAAGAAGACGTCAAACTTTCTGTTTCTATCCAAAGGATACAGAACCGGGACCGAATGTGTCATCTGTTGCCTTAGCTGAAAAAGGAAACAGAGCCTTGATCGTTTGTTAAAATAAAAAACCGCAACAAAAAAAAGGAAAAAAAATGTCTTTTTTTCTCTCTCTCATTTTCAGCGTAAGTAGAACTTATAAGTTAAGCAAATCACGTAGTAAATACGAGTTTGTGATAATTCATCTCCAAACACTTTCAAACCATCGATTCAGCTAAAAATCTAAGACCTACCCCCACCCCACCCCCTTAAGTATAAAAAATGTCACGTTTGTCTCGGAAGTATGCAAATTTAATACTTCACTTTTCGAATAATAATGGCTTCCAACGGGCGCTGCTAAGTGGCTTATTTAAAACGCTTTGCCGGCTATAACCTAAAATATGGCTTAATCAAGCAACACAAGTAGAGCCCGTTAATCATGACGATATATATTAGGATAAAAGCAGAGCAGTGGTTGCTTCAAATTCACCAGTCGCAAGACGTGTTCGACCGAGCGGCATGCGAACTAAACGGGAAGCCATTGAAGAAATGACAGGAAAGAAACGTATTGCAACGGTCAGGACATCATAATCGAGCAAAGGTGAACATATTTATTTTGATTCATGCCTAAATATAGCTAGTATTGCGATTAAATTGATTTAAAGAACAAATACGGTGGTAATACTTTTGGTCACGCATTCGAAGGCTGGTTTGATTTAGTGCAGTTTTTGTACGATTTTGAATAATTTTTTGACAAGTGTTCAATCATTGGCCCAAACCAAACTTTGTATATTTTGAAAGTATCATCCTTCTACAATATAAATACCTATATCTCAAGGATATCCAAGATATGGCACATGGTGAAAATGACGATTCTTTTGACCGACCGACTTTCATGGCCTGTGAGAATAGTCTGGTTTTGTTTACCGTTAAATAATTAGATTAAACCAAAACTCTTGAAACTATGCTTCTTTGGACAAGGAAGAGTCGTGCAATAAGCCGGTTGTATTTAATTTTTTCTGCGCTTGATCGTTTTGATATGTGAATGGAATGAAAATGGTCGATTTTCAGCCCAACTTGGACCCTCTGAATCGAGTCTAGACGTGAAATCGAAAATTTCGTTTTTCTCAGAAAAATAAAAATCTTTGAAGACAAAAACAACGTAACGTTTTTAGTTTTACTAAGGGCTGCCTACATGCAGAAGATGAGCGAACTATTTTATTTTAGCCTTGCCGCACCTTGTTGAATTTTTCTGGAAACTTCCTCTTAAGCCAACTATTACATGTAAGAAGGGAATTATCATAAATGTTCTGCAAAAGGCCTTAATTTTAATGTCATTTACTATCCCCGGCTAATTTTACTTTTTCATTTATAAATAATAATTTTGTTGGCTGTATTAATCCTTAATACTGTCTGTGTCAAAGATTGGATCTCTTATTACAATAATTGTCAGGTGGATGGCAGATGAGGAGAATGAAAAACCAACCATCAACTATAGATGTTAAAATATAAAATTGTTGGACAGCAACTACTAAAATATTGATATACAATCTGCAAGACAGTTGAAACCACAACCAAATTCGAATCAAAATAAATGGATGAAGATTTGTGCAACTCAGGAGCAATATGATCTTATGGTTTTCTGGGTAGTGGAAAACTTATTGTTACTGTGCTTGTTTTTATGTGAGATCATCAGAAAACAAAACCTTGTAAAATAATTTCCGAAGCTTTGTGTTGATCAAGGGATCAAAAGAGGGGTTCTTGATCATGTTTAAGTAAAAAAAGGCCAAATCGTGTTTTAACATGAAGTAAAAAGCCATTTCACAAAACCAATGTAAACAGTGCTAAATTAAGTAGAGTGACCTAGGACCCAGAGCGATGATCAGTCATGGTCTCGCACTTGTCATATCATGGCCATGGGGGTCATAGAGCAGATCCTTTCTGTGGTGGGTAATAGATATTTTCTGGAACTACACTTATTCAATACTTTGTATTTTTTTTTGGTTTGTAGAGCGTCCACCATTTCCCTGCGGAAAGACTTCCAATACTACAATGGACTGCTTGGGTTTCGCTGATGACAAAGCAGTTTTCTATGAAGCAAAAGTTGACATGTGTACATTACCAGCTTTAGTAACATTACAAGTCTCTCAGCCTGACATCGGTTTTCTCTTTGCTGAAACTTTGTACTCTGATATAAATCCTCCCCGAAAAATAGGTAACTTTTTCATTTTGACTATAAATGATGGTATTTTGGCAATGTAGCCTTGCAAAATAGGCAGTACTGAGCCCCTCCCAGGGTATTTCCTTGTTCCCTAAAAAGTATTTTGTTGATTTTTGTGATCCTTGTTCCCTAAAATATGAGAAACACAGCTTTTGTTCCTGTGTTCTCAGCTTTTTATTTTCCTTTTGTTCCTTTTGCCAATTATTTTATTGCCATGTTCCTTCACAAGTTCCATGAATCCCCTGGGAGGGGTTCAATACTATTTTGTTGGCACGGGCCATAGGTCGGACTGGGTCTGTGTAACCTGGGGAATTGTGGGTTACAGTAGCTTTCTGAGATACATATATTAGTTGTTTGTTAAAAATTTGAATCAGTCTCTAGAGGTTAGCACCTGCTTAGACACAAACATTTGAGATATACATGTATTATTTTACTTTTAGCAATAATTAGTTTCTGTTTATCTCTGCCCCAAGAGATGGCGGCACCATAGCTGGCTTCAGCAGGTGGGGCTATACTTACCCGTTTTCCACAAGTACTAAATAAATCTGGGTTTTCTTAACCTGTGGTGTCACACTCCGTTACTTTTGTGACAATAAATGGGCTATATATGATGGCCTTGCTGACCTACATGTACAGGCCCCTGTATCTTCATAGCAAAATTACTGACATGTGCTTTAAATCTTTCTGGGTGGTCTAGGCAAAATTTTTAAATATTCAGTCTTTGACAGTCATACAAAAACAATCTCTGTTTTCTAAATTATTGTTATTGCCTTCTTCAGGGAATCTTGATTATGGATTTAGCTTGGAAATGCACTCTCATCTCAGCGAGAATGATCTAGGAACTTTGCATGTTTCGGTAAGATTAGGTTCATGATTTCTTCTATACTTAAATTCTTAATTATCCTGCTGTTGGAGAAGATATCAAATTACTGGGACTGCTGCCAATTTACTTCACATTAAAAACATATTTTGTATCACGAGGCATGGTACTGTCGATGGTTGTATCCGGGTGAACTTTCGGAGATTAAGGACGTTCGCGCTAATTGTTTATGCGCATCCTTACTGCGCACGTAATTCCTGTCGCAATGCTACGCCACGTCATGCATCGAACGCGCGCGCTGAGGAAACTTCCAACCACATATAGGGTGAGTAGCTGTTGCGATAACTTCGCTTGCAGTTTGCTAGCTTAAATGGTCGGTGACCCCTACTTTTTTCTTGACAGATCACTTTTGTTAACGATTATCTACATTTTGTGAGAAAATGAAAAAAAATCTATCAATTAAAAGGTTGATTTTTTTTGCCCCACGCACGTTCGAATTCCGCTTTTTGATCTTTTCGTTTTGCCGTACGATGGGTTCAAATGCCTCTTTCAGGGCTAAGTTTTGCATAAAAGATGGCAACACTTAAAATTAGTTACGTAACAGACGCACTTCTTCAAAATATCACCAAGATCGTTTGCCTCCGTTTTCTCATCATCGATAATTTAAACTACAAACCTTGAAAGCCGTGCGAAATTACGTGCGCCAATTTTTCAAAATCAGGGTAGTTTTCTACAAACTTTATCTCTGAAACGATGTCGGTGACCCCCACTTTTTTTTGTATTTCTGACACAAGTAACTCATTATCCGTCCTCAGTAAAAATTTTAGAAAAATCTATCGACTAGAAAATTTTCGCACGAACGTCCTTAATGGTTCAAGTCTGGTCATTCTCCCAAATACGTGAACTGTGGAAGTGATGAAATGAATAAATGATCACAGCAGTCATGATATGCAATTTTTAGCCAGAAAAACAAAATCATTAACTAAATCACTATCCAATTTTGATATAATAGCATGGTATGTTTTGTCAGCACTTGACGACTGGATAGGGTTTCATTCAGTAGATAGGGTTATCCACCCTTTACACGACCAGGACCACGTCCTGCTGATAAAACGATTGGATAAAGCTATCTGTGGGATATTTCACAGTATCCAAAGGAACAGTCTGTTTTGTTAACACTTGTTTACTGGGCTAGGGTTATCTACTCTTAAGACAAACTGACCCATGAATTTAACTTCAGTTTGAGACCCAGAGGATGGGTAGAAATATTAAATATACATTATTAAAATAATATAAATTATTTCATCTTACACTGTAAATGATACCTGCAAATGGAGAAACATTTCTTTTGTTGTGCGTTTATCATTCAGTGGTATTGTTTGCTGTCAGCATGTCATGATCTTTCTGCTATCATAAACACAGAATGTATTACTGTCATGGTTCAATTTTATGCTTGGTTCAAATTCCTTTGATTTTGGGTATGGTTACATAATGTATGATAATGAGTTTAAAACAAAGGAAAATAAAATTTGAACCAAGGATAAAAATGAACCACAACATTACTACTTTGTAGATTAGTCAAGTACACCCACTGTCAACAAATCACAGAGAAAAGTTGGTTTCAGAGAACTTCAATGAAGATGTTTGCCAGCTTGGTAAGTCACATTTTGAAAGTTTTTAATTTCCCCAATTTTGCGTGCATTTTGCATCATGGACCTGTTATTAGTCCCAAAATGAAGACTGAATGGTGGCTTTATTTCTCTTCAGAATTGGAACTTCTGGTAACAAAAACTTGTAAGGGGCTTAATTGTAAATGTTCGTTTTTGCCATGTTAAGATTTTTTTGAAATAAATGGACAAATTTGCGATAAGTGGGATGGATGTAATATGTTTCACCTTGCATGCATCACAACATTGTGCTTCTTGTTACGCAGTTTGTGTTTGCTGTACGGTTTCCGATTACTCAATTTCTTTTTGATAAGACTTTGGGTAACATTATCCTTTCGTCAGCTGACAAATGCAATGTATAGTGATGCGTTTTTAAGGAAATTGAACCAGCATTTTGTGCAGGAAGTTGCATGGTCAGGATTTTCATGAAACTTGCAGAAACAAAACTTAGAGCTCTGTGGCTTATTTGATAAAGTATGGAAAAAGTCTGTAGTCTGGTTTCAAAATTATGAACATTTTTTTGTAAAAACACGGTAAAAATGAGGTTTTAAAAATGTGTTCATATCTCTAAAGATTTTACTCTGATTACAAAATAATTAACATTTTCTTCAAATTCTAACATTTCTTTTTTCTGCTGCCCTAAATAAAAGAAAAAAAATGGTGAAATTGTTCCTGCCAAAAACTGCGACTCAAAAATGCAACCATTGCGTAAATAAACAAGTTTGGGCCACCTTGAGGAGAAAATAATTAATTAGATGGGAGGAATGGCATCCCAGTGATGGGTGCCTTGAAATTCAAATTGGGCAGTGCTGGTTGGGTGGACTGTGCTGTGTTGTGTTCCTGTCCAAGACATTTCATTATCACTTAGTACTTAGTACTTTTCTCTAAGTACTGCGAGGTGTGTATTGGTTTATTGTCGGTGCAATGTGACAGAATACTGGGACCTTTAGATTGGAGTGTGAGTATGAGATTCTTAACTTTTTAAACCTAGTGCTTATGCATTGGATTGTCACATTATTTTCACACCAATCTCTTTCCGATAGTCTTGTTTGCGACTGGTCAGCAACAGGAAGGAGTGAGAGCTCTTTGAACGTAACTGGATTCTTAAAAGTCATACTTGTATAATTCGATTTTGTACTCGTACTCCAATCTGAAGGTCCCTAATAGTGGCAGGGGGTAACCTTCGATAGACTGCGATGTTATTGCATACCATCCAGAGTTCCTAGTTGTTTCATGCTACATAAACTGGGCAAGTGATTTTTAACACCAGCATTGTAGATTATTTGGCTCAGGTTTACCATCAGTTGAATGGTTTTATGATAATTGCAACATCTAGTAACTGATCTTTTTTATTATAAATACCTTGAATTAACAGGTAGATGTATCGCACCGTCATGCAATAAACACTGGTGTGATGGCACAGCTATTGGCTTCTATAACGATACTCTGTATGTTGGGTTTTCCTCCACTTTTCGGGATCTAACAGCTGCCAATCCTTCAGTTGATGTCAACTTCTATCGCAACCAATCAGGAACATGGCATAAGACTGCATCAGAAACGTTTGCTAACAATGAAGAAAAACGTGTTCATCTAATGGGGACATTTGTCAGCAGTGAATCTTCAGCAAGACATCGAAGACTGGCTATGGAAAAGTCACAGTGGGAGTTTGTAACTTTTAAAGCCAAGATTAGTAAAACGCCAGATAAAGTCTTGTATCAGGTAAGTAAAGTTTAAAAATTGGAATTTGCAATAAAGTTACAGGAAGTGCTAACCATTTTCTGAGTTCAGGAACCTGTTAGGTTGACCATTGAATAATGGTAAGGGTTTTTCCAAAGTTAGCAAACCAACTGAAGGAGATGGTGCTTGCTTGTTTGAAAAAATAATTTATCTGTCAGTAAAAGTTCCTGCCATTTCTGGAAAACCTTTAGTTAGTCTTTCAATTTTATTTTAAAAACTATTATTTTGAAAAACACATTTTACTTTCAATTCGTACTGCTTTTCTTGATTATCGTTTACAGAAAACATTTTTAAGAGTATTTTACAAACATTGAAGTTCCGCAAGATTTACAAGGTGCTGCATGTATGTTTCATAAGGTGTCTATCTAAAACTTGCGTTAGCCTTTATTACATTAACGCATCTTTACTGGTATTATTTTCCAGCTTTTTATGGTGCCTGCCAATGGACTTCAATACAGAGTTTTGAAGGATGAATATACACTGGATTGCGTGGAACCTCAACCAACTGGGAGTAAGTTTGTTTTTTTTTTTTAATTTAGTTTACGTACAAGTTTCAAAATGTGTACAGCTATTGAATTACAGAATGCCGTACCCTTGCAACTTGAAAAAGTTTCGTTGATTAATTTTTGAATCTTTTTGACAACTTTAAGATGGAGTTTGTGTGAACTGGGCAATTAAAATGCTAGCACTGTGAGAGGTGGAGTTGTCAAATTCCATGTTCACTTTTTGACAATATCAGTTATTGTCAATTCCACCTTCCTCGTTTACATTTTGATTGGCCAACTGACAGGAACAAAGAAGTTATCAGAAAGATACATGTCAACAATTATCAAACTTTGTCAAGTCGCAGGGGTATGGCACACTGTAATGTTAACAAAATGTTCAGTGGAACTTTGCTATAATGAGGTTTCGCTAAGTCGGGATTCTTTTCCATTTTATGTTACTATAACTGTGGCAACAATAATATTGTTTGTAATACTGCTTGAGGACTTTGTTTTATAGAAGTTTGCTAAATGGAGGTTACACAGACTGTATTAGTAAATTAAATCATTCTGAAAGTGATATTGTTGTGTTGTTTGTTAACAGGGAGACTCAGTGCCGGCAGCAAGGTTGCCATAGCAGCATCAGTAGTGTCAATGGTCGTAGCGCTTGTAGGTGGCACCATACTACTATTTTACTGCAAGCGAAAGCGATTCACTGGTCACAGACCCACTCTGATAGATGACGTAGATGCTCAAGATGATTATAGGTTATGAGCTGCCGCAATGTGAAATACTGTCACATATACAAAGTGGCTTCAATCATTATTTAATAGATAATTACTTTGACTCACAGCATTACTCGGTATAATGCTGTGAACCAAAATATTATTTAATAGATAATTACTTTGACTCACAGCATTACTCGGTATAATGCTGTGAACCAAAATATTTATCTATTATAATAATTATCGACTCCCCTAAAACCCTATTTTCCTCTCTCTGCACTACATCAACAATTTCAGTCACGTCCACATTGATGTTTTAGTGCATGGCTGCAATCATTGATATATTGCAGGCAGAGAACAATAGGATTTTAGGAGGGTCAATAAATATAATCATCCTTGCACATGTATAAAACCTCATCTGCAACTAGCTAAGCCTGTGGGGACTCCCATGTAATGGTTGCTGGAGTGGTCATTGAAAAGTTTTTAAAAAAGATCAAACCTT
Source organism: Meandrina meandrites (assembly GCA_963693305.1). Classification (NCBI taxonomy): domain Eukaryota; kingdom Metazoa; phylum Cnidaria; class Anthozoa; order Scleractinia; family Meandrinidae; genus Meandrina; species Meandrina meandrites. Next base: position 3,871,367 of record OY855911.1, read on the forward strand.
AAAATGTACCTTTGAGAATGTTTTTTTGGGGTGTTGCTGAAAGTCATCTTCAACCCCTTGGGGACCCGATTCTGAAACAAAAAATTAACTGCTTAGGAATTTTAATAGCTGTAGTAAAGATGATTGCTATGAATATGCTCATTTTCTATCAGTTTCCGTGATATTTTTTGTAATGGCTTAAAAATTTTACCCTAAGGGACCAGCCATGAGTATTTTTCAAAACTGTCCAGTGGTCACTTCAGGATCCATTTTTACCCAGAACACCAAATACAGTTACCAGTCTAGAAAGTGGAATGACCGTCCCCCACTTTTGCATGGTAGGGGGCTGTCCCTATGGGGAATGACTGTTGAATCCCTGCCATTTCCTGTCAATACGTACATATTTTTTCTAGTACTGGAATTTTTATTAATATACATGTACTTTGTCCCTTAACTTATAAAATGTATATTGATAATTAATGTATTGTCTTATCTTGCCCCAGGTAAATTCACGTATTGTAATTAAGAGCAAAAAAAAAAAATCATTTGCTAAGTTAATAGCTTAAGTGCACACATGGACTAGATGGCTTTCTCCAGAGAAGTTTAGCCAGGTTGTAAAAAAAAATAAATAAATAGCTTTGGTCACGTCAGTGAATGGGTTGCCATTTTTCTAACTACTTGGTGGAATATTTAACGTTTTGACGATGAGCAGTGCCATACAGTCCATTATTAAAAATAAAATTGTTAAGTTTTATAAAAAAATGTCTGTAGCTTTATTTTTTTTTCCGAGGCTAGCCGTGATCCACTCACTTAGTTTAACTGTGATGTTTCTAAAACTAGATTCTTTCAGTTGCTTTATACAGGGGAATCTGGTAATAAATTAAAAAAATAACTTGGGGCTTTATTCGGGCACCCCTTCAATAATTTAGCATTAATGATGCATTAATTATGTGCAATAAATTATGTTCTGAGGGCCAAGTCGCTGTGGCTCTCTGCGCACACCGCAGGTATATAATGCACAATATTTTTTTTGTACCCTTGTTAGTAGACAAAAACAAAAACAAAATTTAAAAAAATATATATTTTGCCTCTAGCACTGCTACTGAGCAAACCAAGTTCATAAGTATAGCTGAAGCAGTGTTTAGTTTTGCTTCCTTAATTGTTACCTACCAGGAATAAATTATATATTATTTTGGTCACTTTACAAATAAAGTTATCTTCCCAAGATAAAGTTTTAGCAAATTTTAGTTTAAGGTGGTTGAACACAGTTTCCGCACTCTCTTTGGATTCATCACTGATGTGAGTCTGAACACACACACTCAAGGCTTAGAGAGAAACAATTTTAATGTTGTGTGTTGATAAAAAAGTTGTGATTGGGGTTTTTATTGTCTTACCCGATAGGCACAATATCAAATGAACAGTGGTTAGAATTTTGAGAAATTTTACAAAGTTGTACTTTAGTTAGCAAGAAAACTGCTGATTACAAAAATCTTGAAATGTAATGAAGGAATTTTGGACATTAGGTGAAAACACAAAGTGAAAAAAAAAAATCCCTCTGTTTTAACTTTAGTACACCTGACCAAAGATTGGAAACTGTGTTTGATAAACAGATGATTCTGCTCAAGTCACGATTTTTTTAATGTTGCTGCAAGAAAATTCTTGGCAAAGTTATTTTGGACGTTTGACATGGTTGTCATATTATTTAATAATTTATTTAGCAACATTCAGCAGCAATCCTTCTTAGTCATCAAAATTTTAATGTGTTTTAAACTCCACTTCATTTTGTCTAAATAAAGGTTTTGATTGGTTGATTGATTGTATGTCCCTGATATTAATGATGAAATATTCTTACTTCATATGTAGTTTTTTATACTTAACTTTACATTGTAGTCTTGATTACTAGAGGGAATTAAATATAAGACATTGTAAAAATGGATTTTGTGTAAAAATGGGTGTAGAGAATTTGTGCAATTATAATAAAAATGTTGTCTTTTGAAGCTTGTAAAAATTGTGTATTCACTGGGGTTTGTTGCGTTAGCATGAGACAGCGTTATTGATGCAACATATCAAGCATGAGAGTGTTTCATCACATTTCCAAATGACGAAAAGAGAGTTGCAAATATGACATGCAGCAGATCAGAGTATTTTTGACAAACTTAGAGGGCCACTTAGAGGTGTTTGGATAGCTGATGAAACACCATCTCAAGTGTTAATATCTTTTCAGTGGAAACGAAAACTAAGGAGTAAATGGAGACTGAAATGAGGTCATAACGATTTATGCTAATTAAGAGGGGGTTCCAAACCTCCTCGGTTATGACTTTCTTTGTTTTAAATTGAAGAATTATTAATGAGTTTGAGAAGTAATCAATTATATCAAGCACAAGTGTTTCATCACATTTCCAAACATGGAGAAGAGAGTTAAAAATACGAGGCACATTTTTGGCAAACTTCAAGGTGTTTGAAAATGCGACAACACTCAAGTGTTTGATATATCTTCTCAATTGAAACTACAGCGGATTCAGGTTGAGTGTTTAACGGCCACAGTTGTCGCGTTCGTTGTAACGGTTGAATTGATTTGCGTTGCGAGGCAAAATGACAGACGTTGCTAGGCGGGATGCCAACATTCTGCCTGGGAAAACCACAAAATGCTTTTTCCCAGACAGAAGGTCGTCATTCCTGCCGAGCAACGTCTGTCATTTTGCCTCGCAACGCAATCAATTCAACCGTTACAACGAACGCGACAACTGAGACCATTAAACACTCAACCTGAATCCGCTGTAAAAATACAGAGAAATAAAATTCTTCACAACGACTGCATATTAATTATTTTTTAACTTATATAATAATAATTATACTCCCACATTTTGACCATCATAATTCAGTTGATTCTTTTATAGAAGAACATATTTTTCTTTGCCAGGCTAAACAGGTTCGTATTTTCGAACACTTAACTGCCATATTAGAGGCTGCAGAATCTTAATCCACAAGGTGCTTATATGCAGGTCTTAAAAAGTATCAGAATTTATTAGAAACACCTTAAAATAATGACAAATAAGGCACAAAAAACTTGATAGAATTTAAAACTTTATTATTGATAATGGAAGGAATGGAAGAAAAGACTATACTTGGATTTCAGAACAATAAAGTTAACATAATTTTGACATTGATGACAAAAAAGGTTAAAGATTACTAACAGCAAAGCGTAAAAAGCTTTTACAAGATGGCAAAATCCAAAAGAATAGATTTTTTAAGAAAAGATGAAAATGAGTTCTTTAGAGTAAGATCTGTCTTATAAAGAAGATAGGATAAGTTTTAAGCATACGTACAACATTCAAGAGAAACTTAAAATGCATGCAGGAAGTCCAATTTACAGCCTTGAAAAATTGTACAAGTCTTGTGAGCTAAATCGAATATATCCCAGCGAAAGAAGTCATGTTATTTCTTGTTAAGCAGCGATGATAAAATTTCAAGATGAGAACACAACTAAAACATCTGTGGGTTTGATAAGCCCAAGTGCAAGGTTTAAATCAAAAGAGTGAACAGCATTCAATTTGAAAAAAACTATGATAACAATGAGCTAAAATGAAGCAACTAATATTAAATACTTGTCTGCCAAAACATAAAAAAAAAAATAATACAAAACTAAACAAATTATTAATACCACATAGTGGCTCAAACCAAAGCCCCCAATTCATGTAATTTTCAATTTGTGTAACACTAACTATGGAATACAGACTTAATCCTAGCTAGTTTTTATTGAATAACTAAAGATAATTTTAAGATGCTAATTACAGTGGAATCCTGATTTCTTAAACGGAAAAGGAAGGACAAAAAAAATTGGTTCGAGAAATCAGGAGTTTGAGAAATCAGGGTAAAATTGCAGCGTTTGAAGTCCTCCATTGGACAGAGGAAAGAGAAAGCTCGAGCAATCGCAAGGGTTGAGAAACTGGCATATTTCTAGAAATTAATCAGGATTTCACTGTATTAATTTTTTTTAAATTAATCAACAAGTTGGTACATGAGCCTAAAAATACAGCTCAGGTTTTTAGTAAGAACGCCACAAGGATAGGTCGTGTTGCCAAGAAAATAACTCCAAAAAAGGATGTTAGGTAATATGCAAAATGAAGGATGGTAAAAAAATGTGAACAGAAAGCAGGACGAAAAGAAGCATTGACCTGAATATACAGGCAAGTAAAAAACAGGGTAGCCTGCAAACATACTCTCACGTGAGATATGGAGAGAAAAAACTGGAGAGCGGAGCAAGCCGAGCATGAAAACATGCTCGTTTTACGGTCCTTTTACATAATCCCCACCCTACCCTGCTCTCCCCCCGGTACCCAACTAGGGGACATATTCGCAGGCTAAATCTAGGCAAACAGAAAACTTTTAATTAAAAGTTAAAAATTTATAAAAAACAACTTTGGTACAAGGTTTTTTAAAACAAATATTTTCCTGTAAGCAGATATCCTCAGGGCCAGAATGAGTGTGCTTAATATGGACTATTGACATGGTGAACATTACATCTGAGGTGTGTTGGAATGAACAGTGATTGAGTGCGCTTGCTATTTATCTGCAGTAGAATTCGCATTTCTAGAACATCCAGGGGAAACAAAAATCGCCTCAAGAAATTGGGAGGTTCAAGAAATCAGGGGTAAAATTACAGAGAAGTAATAACCAAGGGAAACAAAAATTGGTTCTAAAGAGAAATTCGGAGTTTCAAGAGACCAAGGTTTCAAGAAATTAGAATTCTACTGCATGTAATTTTTTTTATCTATTGTTTATTTTCTGTCTCATGTGCATTTGCATACTAACTGACACAGATTGAAAAGATTTTTGGTTAATTTAAAACATCTTAAGTGAAATAAAAACTAAATGTGCAATATGAGTGAAAACTAAACTTGCTTGTAACCCAATCTTTCAATTTTCTTTTTAATTAGTGCAGCCTTAAATAAAACTACCCTAGGCTTACACATGCAGGCACGGATCAAGGAAAAATGTTGACCATTTTCCTATAACATGAGTGTCTTAAGGCGAGAGCCAGTAGAGGGGTCAGCGGGAATACTCACTTTTGAAAATGTTTCGGAGTTGACTCCCTAAAACCATTTCCGACCAGATATTTTGAGTGACTCGTGCAAGATGTTGACCGATTTCCGTTTCTGGTCTGGATCCGCACCTGACATGTTTTACACTGGATTTATTTTTTACCCTCATTCTGCCCTGGAATGTACTTATGAAAGAAAAATATGCCGCGGCCCAATGCACAATCCCATTTACAGCAAGCAATGTTTTCTTCTTCTTATGTTCAGTCTCGGCGGAAGATAGGAAGAAGAAAAATACCAATGACACTCAACTGTGTCAATAAATATACATACATAATATAACAACAATGAATTATTAACATCTCTGAAAATGGTATTCACAACTAGTAGACTAAATTGTTAATAACCCTAGTCTCCACGTTTGTCATGTGCACTGTTTTGACGCAAGGTATTCATTGTAGGCTACCGTGACCTTTTCACTCTGGTATCGAGTTACTTTAATGGAGTTGCGGACCTCTGCAGTTATAGTCCCTTTAAATCCACCTTTTCTCAAGAGAGAATCAATAGTCTGAATTTGATTCCAGCCTGAAATATCACGTTAATATTAACAGTTAATACTCACAAAATTAATGGCCTGTCAAGCACAGCTGTTTGACATGCTTGTTAAAAAGTTCAAACCCTTAAAGTGTATATGACACGAAAAATATTTTCTGCTTATTTGAAAGGCCTTTCAAAATACAGAAGAATGGCGTTTTTCTTTTTGAAATATCTTTTTTCGTTTCTGAGATATTGTCATTTTTGTATTATGCAAATTAGATCAGTGATGACGTCATAAGATTTGCAACTGAAAAATGGTAAAATACTGAATAAAAAATATCTCTGGAAATATTGAAGCAGTGTCCTTGAAACTTGGCACCACCAATGTGCATCACAAAAGCAACAAAATGACACCCTTAGTTTTGTTGCCATAGCAACCCTTTCAGCTCCAGTCTCTCTCTGTCAAAAAAACAAATATCCCCATTTGTAGCCTCTTAAGTGAGAAAAAGGGTCCTGCTTGGAACGGTCATTGTTCCCACATTGTCTTAATTCCCAGTATCAGATTGGCTGCGCTAGATGGTTCTTGGTTAAGACAAAAACTGGGAATTTCAGTTTTTATTGAGACAGCACCAGCGGCAAAACTGTTGTCATGGCAACAGCTTTAAGGGTGTCATTTTGTTTCTTTTGTGATGCACATTGGTGTTGCCAAGTTCCAAGACCACTGCTTTAATGGTTTTAGAGATATTGTTTATTCAGTATTTTACCATTTTTTAGTTGCAAATCTTATGACGTCATCACTGATCTAATTTGCATAATACAAAAATGACAATATCTCAGAAACGAAAAAAGATATTTCGAAAAGAAAAACGCCATTCTTCTGTATTTTGAAAGGCCTTTCAAATAAGCAGAAAATATTTTTCGTGTCATATACACTTTAACAAAAGCATAATAATCGTGAAGTACATCAACTGATCAAAAGGCCTCTCTCAGGTGTGATTGGTTTGTAAGGAATTCCCCTCTTTTTAATTCAAAATTATTGGTGACTGGCTGACTGACTGACCGACTGACTGGCAGACTGGCTGGCTAACTGACTGAGTGACCGACTGGCTGACTGGCTGACCGGCTGGCTTACTGACTGACTGGCTGACTGGTTGGCTGGCTGGCTGGCTGACTGACTGACTGACTGACTGACTGACTGGCTGGCTGGCTGGCTGGCTGACTGGCTGACTGACTGACTGGCTGGCTGGCTGACTGACTGACTGACTGACTGACTGGCTGGCTGGCTGGCTGACTGACTGACTGACTGACTGACTGACTGACTGGCTGGCTGGCTGACTGGCTGGCTGGCTGGCTGGCTGGCTGACTGACTGACTGACTGGCTGGCTGACTGGCTGACTGACTGAGTGACCGACCGGCTGACCGACTGGCTTACTGACTGACTGACTAACTAACTGACTGACTGGCTGGCTGGCTGGCTGACTGAATGGCTGGCTGACTGGCTGGCTGGCTGGCTGACTGGCTGACTGACTGACAGACTGGCTGGCTGTCTTGTTGGCAGACTGACTGACTGACAAACTGACCAACTGACTGACTGGTTGATTGACTGACCAACTGGCTAGATGGCTGGTTTGGCTGTATGACTGACAAACTAACTGGTCAATCTACAGTATTGATTCATCAATCAGTATCGATAAAACATAAAAAATGTACCTTGTTCCTTCGCAACTTCAGGCAGGTACGTTGCAGTTCGTTTATGACCTTTATCATTATAAAATTCTATCCTTATGCCGTGAACACCGATCTGTAGAGAAAAATACAGTGTACAGTCAACTCTTAGTGCTGACATTGTCACCACTGATCAATCATATTTGTACTGACAGAAAAATCCCTTGTGATGTATTAAATTACAAATATTAATAGTCTTAAAATTTAGCTTCAGGTATTTCTATTTTACATTTTGTACATATACACTGTCTGATGGAATTGTAAATTTGTCATCCTTTTCTATGTGGTTGCTTGCTAGCCAACATTGTGAAGTTACAAATTCTTCAGTAAAACGGATACTGCAAAGCAGAAAATATGAAACTAATTCATATCCTACAGCATACTTTAATGGAAGGCCAAACTTTAAAAAATAAAACAAAAATATGTACATGTATGTAGGAATGAGAATAAAACATGGAAGGGTAACTTGCTATAATTAAGTCTCTGTGAATATCAAATCCTAAAGGTGAAGTCCATAGAAAATTCTACATGCACTTACTTCCCAGTCTAAACAATTGACGTTTTCCTCAAAGTTAGTCAAAACTGATACAGAGCAATATAGAAGAGCTAGTTCCTCTTTGGTCACAGGAGAAAATCGGCTATCTCTTAGGGCACTGAAAAATGGAACATACACAGGGTCAGATTGAAGATAAAATCATATCAATTTGTTTTGTTTGTTCAAAGCTTATTATAAAATCTTACATAAAAAACAAATTGAAGTCATAACCTTATGCAAAACATGTAGTATGTGCTAATCACAATTATTTCAGAAGTGCAGCAGCTCTTGTAAGCTTGTAGTTCTACTGCAGGTCCTCTGGTGTAGCAGTTGCTATTGTTTTGGGGTTAGGGGCAATTTGGTCCTGTTAGTTCTATTGTTCTCTCAGAGGTATTGAGCCATTTATTTGAGACCTAGCGAGAACTGTTACCCGATGCCACAATTTAAAGGTTTTACTTTTGAACGTGAGGCAAGTAAATACTGGATATTGTGGTTTAAATAAATTTATCTTTAGTTTACATTTTTTTTCAAACCAGTTTGAATTTAATTTCCCTTTGATTCATATTTATTTATGAACATGAGATGATGAAATTTATGAAAATCAAACTGGTTTGAAAAAATTTAATAAACCACAACTTACATGTATTATATAGTCTTCTAGCAGCAGAATGGGAATTTGGGTGCAACAGTCATTTGGGGTTGGTATAGAGTGGAGAGCCTGGGCTTAGGACATTGAGACAGCTCTTACCTGGAAAGGGTATATTCTCTAAGACCTTTATGTAGTCGCATGGCAGTAAATGTTCCTATACAGCCACGTAGTCTATGATCGTGGCCAATTTTCCATGTTACAAAGAGGGGACTGTAATGAAAGAAATTTAAAAATGAATGTATATTTATACAGCTTTGTGATGTGTACCATTTGAAATCAGGTTTCTACTAGCAACCAAAATTTCAGCTACGATATGTTCATTTGTCACGAGCGTGAGACAAAGAAAAATTCTGAGTCCCCAACGGAATAAAACCAATGGCCTACCAGATACTGGTGGACACTCTAACCACTGAGCTACGAGAGACTCCTGCCTACCACGAGTCTCTTATAGCTCAGTGGTTAGACTTCCCTTAGGCTATTGGTATCTGCTGGTATCTGGGTGACCATGGGTTCAATTCCCATTTTTGGACTCAGAATTTTCCTTTGCCCCACACTTTTTTTACTGTAATGTTGGTTGCTAGTGAAATGCAGCAGTAGAGAAAAAAAAATCTGTGACAAGCTGACAATTAAAAAGCTTTCTACACTGCCTTCAATCACATGCTGCTTTCATATAAAACATGTATTTAGCACCCTTTTGAATTTACTCTTAACTGCGCTCTGTACTCATGAAATCCATAATAACAATACTAATAATTGCTTTTACCAATTGAAAGCAGAATTTTGAGGATGTTAATCTTCTGGAGCCAAAATTTGTATATTAATATGTCAACCTGACCTTACAATCCCAGACATAATAATTATTCTTGGGGCACTTGCTGTTTTTTCCACTTGAAACATGAATTAAAAAAATATTCAGGAATTCCCACCTCACTCTGCCCCTTTCCAATGTTGTGTAGCATAAAAAACAATGCCTCACATTGCTGCCTATTACCCAACATAATTTGTAAAGGGGGAAAGGGGCCCACTGAATTTTGTCTGGGATTGTACCTACTATGGAAGGTCATACTAACATTAAAACGTAACTTACGGCCATGACAAACTTATTATTATTTTTTAAGATAGCATTAGCATTACAGGCATCAAATAGAAATTTTCATTTCAATTACAAATGATCCTTTCATAGTTACTATTATTTAATTTTTCCAAAGCATTTGCAAACCAACCTTGGAATAAATCAATACCCTTGAAGTTGCAACTGTTACAAATTTTTCCCATGAAAAGGATATTTATTTTATGCATATCAAATCCACAGCTTTGTTTTCACGGAAACAAGTCACTGTGTTGAAGGTTTTTTCTCAGTTGGTTCTTGTTAACTTACAAGCTAAAATTAACGTCTTGTCAATATGAATGGATATTATCGAGTGTTTTGCTGAATGTACACGTAAACCAACAAAGTTGTTCCTTGTCAGATGTAAATAGATGCTACTTGCTACAGAAGCATAGATGCATATTTTTAATTTCACTAAAACCAGAACTTAGCAACAAGGAAAAAACACTCAATTAAGAAAATACACCTGTAGTTTATTTATCAGAAAAACCTTCAGCTGGGAAATAATAAAAAAAATTATAACAGGCGATTTTTTAAAATAACAACTTGGCAAGTCCCAGGAGTGCATTGAGTCAGACTTATACGTACACGTTTTGTACAGTACAGTAATATATGAAGTCTGAATCACGGCAAAAGAAGTTGTAAGCAACACAAAATTGTACCCAGTGGCCAAGTCATTATGATCTGTTCTATTTCTGACATGGTAATCCAAACACTGAGAATCTAATTTAACAGATTTTGGACTTTGGACCTAATTACTTGTCAGAATATTCATAAACATAAAAACAGCTATTGATTGTGGGTAAACATGTAACTAGCTGAGGTGAATGTTATATTGAAAAAGACACAAATTGACTTTGTACTCTATGAAGAAAACAACATTATTATTTTTAAAACTCTCGGTGAAAACAAAGAAATATCAAGTTAATATTCTCCAAACACACTGCTTATTTTTAACAGGATGCAATGACACCATAATCAAGAAAGACCAAAGTAGAAAACAAAAGAATGCAAATTATTTTATGCATATCACAGATTTTTTCCCTTTTCTTGGAGAACATGACTTTTTCAAAGTCAAAACAGGAATTGCGCCCAAAACAAGATGTTTTCAATTTCCTCATTTCTGTGACCTGCACAATGCTAGATTTTTGACAGCAGTACCAAAAAATCTTCATAATTTTTTTCTGTATTACTCGCATTACTATGCGTAAAAACATCAGCCCTTCAAAAGGACTGTCATAGTAACCGTATACAAAATTTGGGTCATAATTCTTTCTCAAAATAGCAAACAGACTGATTTGTAAACAGTCATTTCTCCTTGACACCTCAATAAATAACTAAGAGACATTTTTTTTGGCCTGAAGCTGAGAAGCTAGCATGGAAAGTTATGGATTTTTTAGAAACCATATCATTATCAACAACAAAATCTCACTTGGTTTGGTATAATCATGCAACAAAACATGTTTGATGCAACCAATGCCAGGATGAAAAATATTAAGTTTAATAAGGGTGAATAAACTACAGCTGACACACAAAATAAGAAGTATTAAAACATGAAGAGAAACACGATGATTTTCGCTACTTTGGCCAAGTCTGCGCTGCAAGCAGAAACGATCGAAAATGATTTCAGGTTTGAGGGAATCTGTAGGACTCGCTTGGAATGATGTACGACCAATTCCTGGGAAAATTTTTACAGGTAACATGTCAAAAGAGTGATATAATCATGGAGGCTCAAACAAAAACAATGCCAAAATTGGTCGTCTAATTTACATGAAGCTTTGCTGTAAGGCATGCAAAACCTTCTCGTTGATTCGAGGCCAGAAATCACCCTTAATTCGACTAGATGTGGAAACGACTTCGTAGATTCGTACCCAAGAACAGGCATGTTACGTCTCACCAACAAAACAAACTCATTCTTGGTAACCGAATCTGTGTTCAAAGGTGTTCGCTCGCAAAATCCGTGTTGAACACACAATCTTTTGTTGTCATGAACCGAGAAACCTGTGAGATGGAAAACGGGCGTTTGCTTCTTAATCACGCCTCGAAGGACCGCAAATTGCCGACAGCAAAGCGAAACTATGTTAGCGTTACTGTCGAGCGAAGTGCAACTGACAAAAATCGACTCATACTCACAATTCATCATTTGGGAAATTCGGCCAAGGCGGTTCTTGAAGCCGATATAAATGGCTCGCTAAGATGTCGAAGCAGTAAAAGGCCATGTCCTTGCTAACAATGCGATGTCTGTAATTGTTTCGGGGCACTACATCTCTGTTAGCATTTCTGTAGTAGTTCATATCTTCGGCCTCCCGATCCGCCACCAGCAAGCTCTGACAGCAATAGAACGGCATCAAAGTAAAGGGAATCTTGAAAATGAGCCAGCGGGCGGACTGCTCTGCGATTTTGTTTTTTGTTCAAATTACCGGAAATGTCGTCATTGCGGTTAATGAAAGAAGAGAACTCCTCCGGAAGTAGACTGGGGAAGTCCGTTTCCGGTGATCAGTCCTTCCCGGTTCACGTTAATTTTACGGAGATTTCTCCTTGAGAAAACTACCAAAGTTCATCCAGATAAAAGCATAATAAAGCTCTTTGTCAAGAAAGGCGTATTAGAGGAACTCTGGAAAGAAAAGTATAAAAAGATGGCTTGCTTTCTTCAGTTCTTATTGGAGTAATTTTAGGGGACACTGTTGGGTGTTCTGCTGGGACCTCTATGTAGATACGGAGTCCCCGACCCTTCAAAGACCCAAATTTTTGCCAACCAAATTCGGACCTGCAAGGAATTTTAGTCCCATTTTCCCAATGCAGGAAAAGGACCTGCCTGCGGTCACTGCAGTGGGTTCTTGGGTAAGACACTTTACTTTCAGAGTGAATGGGTACGGGTGAATTTACTGCTGGGGGTAACCCTGTGATGGACTAGCATCCCATCCAGGAAGGGGGGTGGGGGAGTAGAAATGCCCCTTGTTGCTAAATGCTATGGAAACCAGGGTAAGCTCCAGTCTGATGGGCCACTGCCCTGACCACGCCCAAATGTAGGCTTTACGTTTACCCTTAAAATTCTCTGCAGAGGACAAGGGCCCATAAGGATAATAGTCCATTTATCAGCAAAACTTAAGGTGGGGGTAAAGGTGAAATTGAGTGAAATTTTAAGAGGTTTAAAGAAGGGATAGAAGAAAGAAAATTATTTTTGGAACACCACCAGACAATTAAGAAATAAAACGTTCTCTGGTTAAAAATTTGGTAAAAAATTGAGCTTTCGGCTGCCAAACTACAGCCTTTTCGTTAAAGGCTGTAGTTTGGCAGCCGAAAGCTCAATTTTTTACCAAATTTTTAACCAGAGAACGTTTTATTTCTTAATTACCACCAGACAGTTGACCCCCACGCAAGAGCACCCCAGGTTGTCAGGGGACTGTTTGGGTGTCCATCTACTAATTTTTAACTTCAAATTCTAATTTTAAAATCACATTAAATCTTTAATATTTCTTAAAGGAGAAGTTCACTCCAGAATGGCCATTTATTTTCTTTACGCCAATAAAAAGTTTCTACAAAAATATGTTATTCACCAAAATTTCAGTTTCCAACGAGCGCTAAATCCCTACGAAATCTTTCTCTAAAGTAGCCCAAAATTCGACAACTGAACGCCGCCATCTTGGAGCTAGTAATGTATGCGTGACGTCAAAGAGTTCAGCCTGAAGTTTAGCGGGAAAATTTAAATACTCGAAACTCCTTGTTTCTTTATAGTGGCTTTTGCTTGTCAAAATGCCTGTTTGTGCAGCTCCATGTTTCTCAAACAGAGCTCCAAGAGATACAAAAAAACCTTTCACCTTTTCTTTCCTTTCAGACAGGCATTTTGACAAACAAAATCCACTTCAAAGAAACAAGGAGTTTCAAGTATTTAAATTTTCCCGCTAAACTTCAGGCTGAACTCTTTGACATCACGCATACATTACTAGCTCCAAGATGGCGGCGTTCAGTTGTCGAATTTTGGGCTACTTTAGAGAAAGATTTCGTAGGGATTTAGCGTTCGTTGGAAGCTGAAATTTTGGTGAATAACATATTTTTGTATAAACTTTTTATTGGCGTAAAGAAAATAAATGGCCATTCTGGAGTGAACTTCTCCTTTAAGTATTTCTCCAAATTTTTCTAATCCTTTGAGAAAAACTCTCTCTTCCCAAACATCCCCAAAAATCACCAAAAAATTTACAAAACACCTTTAAACATAGCTTTGGGGCATGAGCAGAGAGCTTTAGAAATGCTTGAAACGGGAGTGAGATATTCGCATTAAACCAAAGTTAAGCGGTGTAAAAAAGTGACCTCGTTTTGGGCAAATCCATCCAACACTTTCTACACATAAAGGAGAAGTAATATTATGTAGACTGTCAAAATGATGCAGCACATCTATTTTTATTTAATATAATTTGGTAACTCCTGAACAGTACCTAAAACCTGGTAAATGATGTCACCCCTGGATGTTTAATTAATGGCTTCAAAAACTAATGCATAATTTGCAGCCCTTACAGCTCCAAGACCAACTACCATATATTTTAGTACTGGGAATTTGACTGTCTAACAAGACCATTTTAAACCCTAGCTGACAATTTTCCTTTCTCATCATATACCAACTTGACATGATAGGAAGAAATGTGTATCCTTGGGCCTTGTTAAACCTACATCCTCAAGCACGGAAGAAAGAGTTGTCTAAAGTTTTGGTTTACAAAGTTCTGCCAACCAGTTCTCTAGAATTTACATTGGTTTTAAGCAAGTGTACAAACTAAGTAAAGCATGACAAATCAATCTTCCTTTTATTTAAATTCATAAAATGTCTTCTGCATCTCTTTGAGACTGTGTAATGCTGTACATATGGCTGTGTGACAGGATGTCATTTGTCTGCATCTTCAAACTGCTCTTGATCTCCATTATGTTCCATCTCAGCATCAGCTGAAATAAAACAAGGATGATATTGGAATACAAAGACCTGTACAAAGGTTAATTCTTAGGATCAGAGCATCACTGAGAAAAAAAGCCCTTAATACATACATATCAACATTAATTTTATAGAATGTGCAAATGAGAGTTTGCTTTAGGGGGAAAGAAGGTTGCTTTGAAACTCTAAGGAAGAATTGAATTCAACAGATAATTATAGATCCAGTACAGTCAGCTTCCAAAGAACAGTTGTAAACCTTGGTATATAAGAATCCTTTATTTCTCTCCAGAATGACAACGGATGGAACTTAAAAGAATCATTTGAGGAATACACCTCTGGTTGAAGCAAATATTTAATTCAACTTAATTTAATAAACTTGGGCCACAATAAAACAAAAATACTCACTAACCTGGAGTACTGTCATGACCATTAAGGTAGTGTCCGTTACTGGCCGAGGTCATTTGCACAAATTCTTCCTGACTCGGCATCTGCATGATGCCTTCCAGCCTTTCAAGTGTTGCCTGAAATAATCAAACAATCAGTCAGTCAGTCAGTCAATCAGTCAGTCAGTCAGTCAGTCAGTCAGTCAGTCAGTTAGTCAGTCTTGAAAGGGGATTTCTTTTAGAATGCGGAAGGAAGGACTGTTTGGAGTAAATAAGTGAAATTATTGACATGATGACTAATAATTTATGAATTTAAGAGTTTATCAGCCTTAATAAATTGATCTCTACAGGGTTGGAAACTAAAACTGGATACACAAAATATCAAATACTATTATATCCATTACCACCCATGTCTATCCCTTCTTCTACAGACCCTACAGTAGAAAGTGAGGTTAAAAGTTCAATTTCGATATTTTAAAATTCAGCCAAAAACAATAGAGGTCACTGAATGCCGCTCTGGGAAATAAACCCTGCAAACTCTATAGTTTAATTTCAGGAGCCTCATACCGAGGTCTCATTCTTTTAGAATGAATTTTAACATGTCAAAATTGGGCTATTTTAAAAGTAGCAGAAATAAATGACTTCTCCTTTGATAATATTTTGAGCTTCAAAATGAAAATGTTACAAATCAAATTGACATACCTGTCCTTGTTCTGAGAGTTCTCCTTCATCAGCATCACAGAAAAAGTCTTCATCTTCCTCTAAAATCACAAAATAGCAACATCAAAAAGGTACAGATAAGTAAAATTAATAAGAATACCTCATTTAGCCAGATAATACCACACTGCATCGTAATACAATTTTAATTTGTTAAATATTATTTAGCCTTTACAAAGTTGTAGTTCTAGTTGAGTACCTGTACAAAACTCAGTTATGCAAACAAGGTCTATGACTTCATTTATTACTAACAGTGAAATAAACTCAACTGGGACCGCCCAATGATTTTTAGCCAATCACAAGACAAATTCAGAACAAAAATTAAAGAATTGGAGTTTGTTCATCAGCAGTTAAATTTACCTCTCACTGTGATTGGTCTGCTGATGAAAGAAGCCCAAGGTTTTTTTTCTAAACTGGTTTTGTGATTGGCTAAAAAAACGTTCCAGGTGGCCCAGTTGAGTTCATTTCACTGTAATCATTGTCCCACTTGTTTTTACTCAATTTTTACCAACCTACCTTGCTCTTCATCTTGAGGGTCTGGATGAAGGATCTGACACTCTGAGAGAGCTTTAAACATAACATCCACTTGCAAAACAAAAACATTTGAGAGAGACGATATTGGAAGGTATTCACAGATAAAAAGTTGTTTTATGTTGATCTGTGATTTTAACTTTACCAAATTTTGTTCCATTTGTTTTCAATTGAAGATTTTTTTAGTGCTAATCTCAAGTTACTATGGATTGAACATCTGAGGAAAATTTGATGTCAGGACAAAAGGATAACAATTATAACAGAACTTATTATTGACGACATATTAATTATAAGAAACTGAATTCAGCAAGTTGATGCTAAACCTTAAGATTTAAGCTACTCCATTTTCGTAAACACTGCTTGAAAGAGAATTCCTTTGTTAATCTTTAACTTATTCAATGTGAATTAAGTTTAAGATGCTTACATGCCGACTTGTCCTCAGGTACAAATCTGACTTCTCCAATTTTGTCGTCGCTATCATCACTTGCACCATCATTGTCATCATCTTAAGAAAGAGAAAGATTGTTTAATACTCAATACGTACTTGAAACCATAAAAATCAATTGGTCAAGCCTAGGTCAAACATTGCATTATCGTTGTGTAATAGTTGTGTTGAACTTAATAAATGAATTACTGTAAACACCCACAGATAAGCTGCACCCGCAGATAAGCCGCACCCTGAATTTAGCAACTTAAATTTTGGAAAAGTTTTTTTTAAAGAGTCTTCAGCAGTCTTCTTCATCATCATCATCGAATGTAACTCACTATGGCAATGAAATGGAACAAGAACAAGAACAAGAACGCATGTGTTCATGTTTGTCGAACATTAGTAGCTTAGTAACCAGGCATTAGATCGAACATGTTGGGACTAGGCCGAGAACGATGTTTGTTCACACAAATTTCAAGATGAAGGGAGATTCTGCTGTTCGTGACCCACAATAAATTTGACTTGAAAATGTAACCACCCTCTGTGTGTCAATACAGTGCAGAGGCTTCAGTGCCTTTTTGACTCCCGCCAAGCCAAGCTGGATTTCATCCCTCGGAGAAGAGGGACTGTCAAAATAGTACCTTGATTCTACTGGCATGGGCGGCAGTTGGAAATTACAGGGTACAAAAACAACCATCCAACACTGTTAAAATGCTTACTTAAATTTGCTTATTGTAGCCTATAAAGAACCACAAAGCCAATTTACGGGATTGAGTGAGCAAGTGAGTGAGTATGACCAGCACAATTTAAAATCTACATTTTTAATGTTAACGCTGATAAATGGTCTTGAGGCACATACCATTTAAAGGCGACTCCATCATACAGTAGATACACTCATGAGGAAACTGTGAAGTGTCTTTACAAATGGCATGTAAAGATATCGATGGATATTCCAGTGAGAAGCCTTGCCCAGATGTGTCGCACCAAGACAATCGCCTGCAAACAAAATTAATGTATTGATTAGATTGAAATATTCAAATTCACAACTAAACTTTGCTGTAAATGTTCCTGAATTGTCTATAATCATATAGTCATTGGCACAACAGAACCAATTTACTGGTAATCACACTTGATTAAGACCCATTGAAAGGTTCGATGGAAAAAGGGCGCTATGTTTTTTCACTGAAATTGAACATTGCCAAAACAACCCCACATTTTGCATGTGAGTTTGCTTATGGGTGTTGAACATTGTCCTGTATTTTTTTTTCCCGGTTTGGACTAGCATCCCATCCAGGGGGGAGTAGAAATACTTATAGTTGCTTTATACTACGGAAACCGGGATAAGCTCCGGCCTGGTGGGCCACTAGGCTCATATACAGACTTTGTCTAACCCACCCTGGATGGGATGCTAGTCCATTGCAGGGCTACCCCCCAGCATTATTATACCAAGTACCTATTGATACACCTGGGTGGAGAGAGGCACTATGAGCGTAAAGTGTCTCGCCCAAGAACACAATGCAGTTCCCCGGCCAGGGCTCAAACCCGGACCGCTCCATCCGGAGTCCAGTGCGCTAACCACTAGGCCACCGTGTCTCCCTACATTGATACATACTGATTCATATTGCCACATATTAATTCACACATTATTGCCAAAATGAGTCAATAAATTAGATCCAGTCAATTAAATTAACCATTTTAAAATCCCTCTGTTCCAAGAGAGTTTAAAACAGTTGATTTCAATGGAAGGATTTCTAATTCCCTTTGTTAAAAGGTAGCCTATCAAATCATGTGTGTGCAGAGCAACCTTTCTATCTTGCAAAGGTCCTGCCAGCTAATTATGAGGCACAGGTGGCTCTTGGTTCAAGAACCGCAAACTTCCTCATCAGGCAGGGAAAATTATGTGCCTGCAAGGAAATTATCGACTTGACCTAGATCACAACACAGGGCATTTTTCAAGCCATGTTGTCAACATTATTGTCACCATTATTATCACCACCAGTAACACCGACTTAAGCTTACACCCCAACTATCATCATCATTATCAAATTTTGTACACGGTATGTCATATAAGCTTAATGTTTTATCGCTTACTCTGATGCTATAAACAAAGTTCCCACTCCATATGATTTATCGTGCACAAAAGCTTCCGTCTTATCTTGAACATGGTGTAAACCTTCAGTAGGAGGTGGGAATGTTGTCATTACAACCATCTTGCCCGCAAGGAAAGCTCTGCAAAGTTCTGTACTGTACTGTCAAATTCTGAAGTTCCAAATTACGCGCGCTTTGGTGATGCAAATCTCCAGCTACTTTAAGAGGAAAACGCAAACAGGTGACTAACGTCTATCGTCTGTTATCATCACACTCCATTCATTTTCAGATATTTGACCATGCGAGCGTAGGAAACGTTCCTCAACGTTGGAAAACTCCGAACGCAGTGGAGTGAGGTCTGGAGCCGAACGTGCATTATTACTGCGGGCTCAAACATTAATTATTCAATATGGCGGACGGGATTACGTTGTTTTGACAAAGATCGTCCAAACATCTTGCGTAAGATTTGCAAAGAACGATCGCCTCTTGAAACAAGGCTATGGACTCCAAAGCTGTACAAGGAAGTACTTCGGGCTATGCAAGAAGTATATCTTTGCCCGAGGTGTTTCGAAATCTTAAAACTGCTAAGATATTTGCAGTAGACATCGGTAAGTTCTTCTTACAGTTTTTGCCAAAGATAAAAGGTTATTTTTCGGAGCGATTTTAGAATACCGGGCCACTTATTAACATATCTCTGAACGCTTTTTAGAACGAAGCATATAGAAACAAAAGGAACTATTCAAATTCAATGAGATGCAAATAAGTGGCCCGGTATTCTACAGTTTAGCCTATTTTTCTTGTAAAGGTCGAATAGACCGTGGGTTGTCTTTAAATTTGTCACATCTTATCATTTTAAGAGTGAGTAGTTCGCACTGATTTAATTGAATTTTTGTATACAAATTTCTCTAAGTGACATGTTTTATTAATTACAAACGTAGGGCGACCTTTGACCTTTGCTGACGTCATTATTTACATCCTTGAATGTAGAAATTCACCCGATTTAAATACAGATACTATAATTTGAGAGTCCATGGAAAATTTAGTCAAAATGCCATTTTTAAATGGAAAAAATTCAAAATGTGCTCCAAACAGTGTGTTGGGTCATTCCATTTATCTGCACCCCTGCTATTGAGGTATTTGAATAAATGTTACCCCCTCAGAAAAGAAAGATCAAATTGCCTACACATTCCCCCAGGCACCAACATAGCTGCCCCATCAGAAATGCTTACTGAAGACTCCCTCTCCCCCTAAAATTTCTTTGACCTTCATTGGGGGGGGGGGGGGGGGGGGGGGGGTAGAGATAAAAAATGGGATGTCTTAACTGTCATTGAGGCCAACCTTGTTTGCATTGTTGGTCATGGATTTACTTACAAGTAATATATAAATATTCTTGTAATACTTTTTATAAAAAAAAACTTTAATTGATTGTAATTTTCATAAATTAAAAATTTTGCAGTAAAATAATTATAAGAACTGGAAAAATTTGAAGGCATAAAATATATATCAAGAAACAATAATAATAATTACTGACAACACCATAATTTGAGTATCATAAAAGACCCCCCCCCCCCCCACCCCCAGAAAAAAAATAAACTGAAAGAAATAAAAAAGGAAAAAGCCACAAAAGACCTATACAGTAAAACCGTGGTGAACTGGACTTGAAAACGTTAATATATATAAAAAACATTTGCAGGTTCTCATTGTCGCAGTGCAGTGTACCAATATCTAGCAGCTAGTAAGCCAGTCAGTTATGATGAATTCTGTTTCTGCTTTGCTTTATCTCTCAGGTGGGTCTCTTGCCAAGGTGGCGTATATGTCTGAAGTGAGAAACATAAGGAAACGGCATTACAGCTTCCCTTCTTTGAGCAAGTTGGATGAGGAAGAGCAGGAGAAAGGGGTATAAACTTTCATCTGTACTCTACTAGGACTGCACCATCTGAGTCCTTATTTTACCTAAATAATGCTTACCAACCGGTAATAAGCCATCATGTCTACAAAAAAAACAACTTGAAGTATTAACCAGTAAGTTCTTGTTAGTCTGATAAAGGTACAGCTAGTGGGCATATCTACGAGATCAAGGAAGATCAAGAATCCAGCAAAAGATTACACTTCATTAAATTTGAAACCAAATATATTGAAATGTGTGTCAATTTCATACAAGAGAACATCTTATCGGAGTCATATAAAGAAAAGGCACTAAAAGCCACAGGTAAGCTGTTTACATTCTGAAGGTGCATTGGATTGTCTGGAAATCAACTCTGTGGAAATGTACAAATACCAAGGAAAATGGTATGTGAATGGTGATAATTTCCCAAACATATTTATCAGTCAGATGTTGTAATTGTTTGTAGTCACCCAGTACTACAAAATTTAGTTATTATATTACAAAAAGGTTTTTCTCGAACATCTGTGGAGATCAGAAAAGGCTGATAGGGATCTCATTTTTTGGGTGCCCTTTCCTGTCCAAATTACTGTCTGCTCGCTATTAATTTGTTTTCCTAGGTGTTCAGTAATTTATTTTTATAATTTGTTTTTTTTTTATAATTCTTTTCTTCAAAGGTGGTGGAGCTTATAAATACATGGATTTACTTACAAGTAAACTTGGTGTCAGGTAGGAAAAGTTATTTTGTATAAATTAGGATGGGAGGCTGGGAGGCTTGGAGGAAGAAAAGGGAGAGAGATGGTTGGATGAATGGATGGATGGAAGGAGAGAGGGGTGAGTGGATGGAGGGAGGGGTGGGTGGAGGGATGGAGGGAGGGAGAGAGGGGTGGATGAGTGGATGGATGGAGGGAGGGATGGGAAGATGGATGGAGCAAGGGAGGAAGGAATGTGAAGAGGGATAGGTGGATGGAGGGAGAGATAGAGCAAGGTGGAGAGGGTGTGGTTGGATGAATAGAGAGATGAAGGGAGAGATGGTTTAAGTAAGGTATGGTGGAAGTTGGAGGAGGATGATTGGATGGAGGGAAGGAGGGAGGGAGGGATGGAGGAATAAAGGAAGGTGGAGGGTACTGATGGATAGAAACAGGAAGAGGAGTGGGGGAGGGGAAGGGATGGTTGAAGGGAGGGAGAGAGGGAGGACTGGAGGAAGGTGGAGTAGGGTGATTGTTTGGAAGGTGGAGGGTATGGATGGATAGAAGCAGGAAGAGGTGGGAGGGAGGGAGGGAGGGAGCTAGAGAGGAAGGGAAGAATGTCAGAATGGATAAATCAGTACAAAAGCTAATGGTACATTTTTCTGCAACTCAGGGTTGACAAAGAAGATGAGATAGAGTGCATCATCAGAGGCGGCAACTTTCTGTTGAAAAACATCGCTTATGAAGTATTTGAGTACCATAAAGAACAGAGTCCGCCATACGTCTTCCAAGAACTTGATCACTCCGAAATATTTCCTTATCTCATAGTCAACATTGGCTCTGGAGTCAGTATGATCAAGGTAACATAAACCTGTTGAATATTGTCAGTATACAACTCGATGTAAATTAACATGGATAAAGGTTAGGAGTGTGATATTTCCACATCATATTTCCAGTTTAAAAAAGGTACGTTTTTGAATGCCTTTCAATACTTTTCATTACACAAGTAGCAAAATTTAGTACAAAGAACTGGTCAAACAGATATATTGTTCGATTTTTAATAAATATTACTACAAATTTTGAATGTAGCATTTGAGAAAGGAATTCCAACTTGAGCAGTCATGATGTCTAACCCGATAATTCGTTAAATTTCGTTTCTGAAATGAGCGCCACGGAAGTTAACGCTCCATTTATTTACGGACGTGGAAATTAACCTTCCTTGAAATTATGGAGCGTTAAATCTCAGACTCATTAATTCATCAAGTTAAAAAGTGCATGGATTTTCACGATTTTATTTCTCCGTTTGCTCCTTAGTTTTTGTTTCGATTGAGAAGATATAACAAACACTCAAGACAGTGTTTCATCAGCTATCCAAACACCTCGAATTTCGTCAAAACTACTCCGCTACGCGTCGCATTTTCAACTCTCTTCTCGGTGTTTGGATATCCCGATGAAACACTGTCTCTCGTGTTGATATATTACTTCTTGACTTGGTGGATACCCGCTTTTTCACAACACCAGTCAGGGTAAACTGAAGCCTCATCCTGTAGATACTTGGATAAAGATTTAACTTGTGCTTACCTGTAGGTGGAATCTGAGAACAAGTTTGAGCGTGTTGGTGGGACAAGTATGGGAGGTGGAACATTCTGGGGTCTTGGCTCTCTTCTAACAAGTGCAAAGGTATTGCAATATTTATGCGCGCTAGTCAAAATTAAGACGGTCTTCACTGAACATTCGAGCAATAAAGGCAAAAATAAAGATACCAGAAAAAACTTGTAGCATGTAAACGACGTTTGAATACTGGTAGAGCTTATCGAAACTTTAGCCCTCAAGCTGACCCCGCGCCCGCGAGAGAAAAATGAATTTGAAGTTATCCATGTTTTAGTTAAAAAGAACGTTTCGCATCCTTTCAAAACAAAAAAAATGCGTTACTTAACATTTTTACAAGGCTTGACATTAACTTTCTCGACAATGCTTTTTAGAATTTAACAGCGGGGTCCTTAATATAAGTGAATTACGGTGAGATACGAAACGTTACTGTTCTTTGAGTAGATTTTTGGTAAATAATTTTTGCTCGAACTTTCAGCGGAAACCGTTTTAAGGTAACCTCGAAACGTCAGTTTTCTCGAATCTCTAAAGACGTTAACTTACCTTTATTCATATTTTCAAATTATTCAAAATAACGATAGAGCAGTTTTTACAAAAGTAAATCGCCTTTGCTTTAGTTTTGTGTTTCAACGTTTAGTGATTGGTTTAAAAACTCGCGCCACTTTCTCAACCAATCAGAATTAAGTACAACCAAAACCGAAACCAATCGTAATTCGCTATAGCACGTTTTCCCGCGCTTCGGGCCGGTTACATGTATTTCCTTCGAGTTGTGATTGGATCACTGGATTGTCTGTGTGCTTTGTGATTGCGCAGTGATAATTTCAATTAGTATCACCCAACTAGTGGACTAATGCAAATCCTGCATTTTGATTGGCTACGCTACTAGAGGACTATAAGTAATAGACCGGGTCGTAATAGTCATCGAGTAGCGAAATTCGTGACGCTTTCTTTCGTTTTATTCCCAAATAAATCTTTCTTCAACTTGCATTTGCTAACTTTATTATTCCTTTTTCTATCTGACTAGTTGGGTGATACTAAAACAATTAGACCCTTCGCCCTCAAGGGCCACGGGTCAATAGCCCATTCGGCTTCGCCTCATGGGCTATTGACCCGTAGCCCTTGCGGCTACGGGTCTAATTGTTAAATGGTTTTGGTGTTATGACAAAAATCGCTCTGATGACTTCTTGCTTTAAATTGCAGGGTTTCGATGAGTTGTTAGAGCTTGCAACCAAAGGCCGTCACCAAAATGTAGACATGTTGGTAAGGACGTTTCTTGAAAACCACTGTCAGTAATAGCGATTTTAGTTGCAAACAGATGAATGATCACTGTGCATTTTATTTAAAGGTAAGAGACATCTACGGTGGCGCATACGATGCTCTGAAGCTTCCTGGAGACTTGACAGCAAGCAGCTTTGGGAAGACAGTGAGATCACCGAGAGATGATCACCATTCTGGTGAGTTCAAACTTGCGATTGTTACACAGAATTCCGCCATGTCTGTTAATAAAAGCAATTTTCATTTGACAGGCGAAACTTGTTGCTCATTGTAAGTGTATTTCTTTCTAATTGGTTCAAAACCACGCGAATGTGCTCTGACCAATCAAAGCAAATTGGCTGGAGCCAAACCAAAACCAATCCAACGCGCGTTTTCCTGCGCTTCGCACCAGTTACGTCTTTTCCCGCGTTTGTAACCCATTACATTTTTCCCGCGCTTGACACGGGCTGCGTATGTTTGGTTCGAGTCGCTGATTGGTTTACGGCATTCTTTGCATGTGTTGTCAGTGATTGGCTTGATGCAATAATTATAATAAACTTTGATTTTGCTGTTTCGACCATCATACCGTTATTAAAAAGCCATTCTATACAGACTGTATTGTGTTTTCTTTTCTTTTAGCTGCCAATTTTGCCGAAGCAGATGTTGCAAAAAGTCTTCTACACATGATCTGTAATGACATTGGGCAGGTTTGTTGAAGCACTGCAGAGCATAAATTAAATTAACAGTAAGCTGGTACGTTCTACTTTGTGCAACGATTTTGTTGTTGAAAACATAAATCAGAGTATATAGCTTATTTAATGGAATTTTCGGATGATTTCAAATACATCAAAATTATCTTTGAAAGGGAAACTCGGGTGACGCTAAATTCTGTTCTCGTAAACTGTCTTCTTGAGAATCTTATCACTTATATTGTAAAGAGAAAAGTGAATGTTTATGTTTTCCTTGATAGATTGCCTCACTTTACGCGAAACTTAATGGACTGAAGAAAATCTATTTCAGTGGTTATTTCATCAGAGGAAACCCAGTCACGATGCACGCTATTTCCTTTGGCATCAACTACTGGTCTAAGGTATGAGAATTTCAACTGAACTCCATTTCAAGGAAAAAATGCTTTTTGGCAAATTTGTGACCCCGTTCAAACCAACTCAACAGACTAACTTTAAAACAAACGGAAGACAAGCCATTTACTGTTTTAAAGATCTCCAGTTTCAAAGATTCCTCATTTAAAAGATTCCTCATCCCAATATTGAAAGATTCTTAAAGATTTCCGCTTTTACAGTGCCCCCCTGCGAGACGTACCGTTGCCACTTGATAAAGGTTTTGATTAATTTTTGAAAACTATTTTCACAACTTTCTAATGGATTTCGCTTGAACTGGCCAATAAAAGTGCACGAATTGTGAGAGGCGGTGTTGTCAAGTTCCGCTCAACGACAATTGTCAACTCCGCCTCTCTCGCTTCGTCTCGCATTTTTACTGGCCGGTTAAAACAGAAGCTATCAGAAAGTTGTCAAAAATTAATCAAAAACTTTATCAAGTGCCAACGTTCAGACGCGTAGCACTGTAACGCCTTCAAATCTTAAAAGGGTGGTTTTCTTGCATTATCTTTTTAGGGAAGCCAGCAGGCGTTGTTTCTAAGACATGAAGGATACCTTGGAGCCATCGGAGCATTTTTGAAAGGAGCTGAAGAAGATGGTGCGTTTAAGTCCTTCAATAAATTCATTCAATTTAGTGTCCCTAAAGTTTAATTCATTTCTTTCGATTCATGTGACTAGTTTGCAATTCAAACAAGATATTTGCAGTATCCAATACTATGCTAACAATCACAGACATTCTGTAATTAAATTGTGGGGTTGGTTGGAGGGAGGTCGCCGCTACTGCCGGGTAGCTAACACATGTAAAGTCTTGGGGTCGATGTATCGGAGATATGGACAGATTAATAAAATTGTATCGTTTCTTTGTTGCAGTAGACTTTACTTTAAGTAATCTCAACGTATTGACATGGCGAGAAAACTACGCGGGCAGTTCAGGTCTCTCATCTGCAAAACGTTCCTCGGATTTGATCAATACTCGGATAGCTGACGGAGTTATGGTAAGAAACAAAAGAAATTTTTTTATTCTTAACCAGAAGTTTCTGTAGCTGTCGTTAAGGTGTCACGCATTGTTTGCTTTGCGTGACGTCCAAAATAAGTAACGACTGCTGAACAGTGTTCATCATTAATGGTGGCCCAGCATTATCATAGTAAAATATGTAAGTTTTTTTTTGGTAAAATTCACAATTTCGTTGCAGACCGCTAATTAGGACGGGGCTCTGAATTTTCTTGAACATCTTAAGCATAATGGCTTAGATAAGAACGCATGGAACTCAATTATTCAATAAAGTGTCAGCCGTCCTCTCTTCCTTACCCCCCCCCCCCCCCAGAGGAGGGACGTGGCCTCCCTGGGGGGAGGGGGGTAAGGAAAAGAGGACGGTTGACACGTCGGACTATCAGTTCTTCTGCAAGATGAGCTACAAGAAAGCGTTGTAGATTGAAATCCTTTAACTTGCCTCGGTGAAGTGTAACTTGCTGTTTGCGTGATCATTGGCCCGTTTCGCGTCAACCACAGAAACAGCTTGTGTTATGTGTGCTCGGTTGGAACATTTCACAGAGACTTCATCATACAGCCCATCTCCACCCTGGAAGGTATAACTGGGTACTTGCGAATTTGCGAGGAAAACTTGAAAAAATGCGGTGCCATACCGAACCGTTGTCGATGAACAGAGGCAAACTAAATATTAGCAGTATTGATTAATTAACTTTAATTGTTTTTCTTTTTCTATTCAGTATGATGTTTTAGAGATGGATCAATTCACTCACACACTAGTCCCATTCCCTCTCCTCGCCTCACACAGTGACTACTTTCCTGACACTCAAGATCTCACCGTTGATACGGAAGCGAGAAATTACTGGCTCAAATGCTTCGAGGACGCATTAGACAAGGTAGATCTACTTGACAGTTTTTGCTTTACTTTTCGGTCTTACACACAAGAATGTTTAAGAAGCTATTCATGATAAATCAACTTTGTAACCGCAAAGACGGTAGAACTCAACTGTCTTACTACTGACAGACGTTTGGCTCTCGGATTCCCACACAAATTAGAATTTAGAACTAGAATTTTCTCCAAAGGAAACCGGAGGAACACCCTTGGAGCAAGGAAAAAACCGACAACAAACTCAAACCACATCTAACTGAAGGCTGGGTCACATTGATGTAACGTGAGCGCTGTTACCACTGCTCAACTCCTGCTCCACCAATTCCTTCCAAATTATTTCTGAATGAAGATAGAACTTGCGAGAAAAGTAAAAGGTCCACTAGAAACTTTATCCCACCCAACGACAAAATCACAAAATCAGAAATCTTGCGCGAGGAATAACTCTACTGATCAGACTTTAAAATTTCTTTCAGGTAGTTGATCGTGCAGTAGCCAGCCAACCAGGTGCCCCAGACGCCAAAGAAAGAGCTGAAAAGTTTCGCAACAAATTTCGACTTCGCCTTAATGTTCTCAAACAACAACCCGCGTGAGTGTCTTATCATACATTTATCACGTGATGTTGTGTGAAAGAAACACATCACCGACTCCCTTTGCTGTAAGCATACAAATTACCTTTTTACATGCAGACTATTTATGTCGAGAAATACTTTGTTAGCCTGAAGTAAACTGTATAACGTATTACTTTTTCGCAGGGCTTATGGAACTTTGAATGTTCGTAGTTTGTTGGACGTGAGAGAACAGTATCTCAACGAGTTCAGCTTTCCTGATCCGTACGCTGAGGTAAATTATTATGATGTAATTTTTAATCCCGTCATACTCTTTGTTTGTTTTCTAGAATTTCATTTATGTTTGTATATCGGTTAAACGATTTTCAAGACTCTATTTAGAGGTTCATGGGATTGAACTGTTTAAAAAGTACCATTGCTAGTGAAAAGCGCGGGAAAAATGCGCCAGTCAAATTCCATTTGGTTTTCATTCTCATTGGTTGAAAAAGACATATCTGTGATCTGATTGGTTCACTACAAGATTTTGCACGAGTTTCGTGAACAACTGTAACTTAGCATGAAATGTACAACGACTTTGCACGTGTGTTATTCATCCTGGTACATTACTCAGCCATCCTCTGCAAAACCACTAATTTTCCCGCCGTTTTTGACGAGCGCCTGATTTCCCGCCTTTTTTACCCTCAGGTGAAGCAAGAGGAAAACGAGGCTGCGCTTCTTCTGCTGTCCAAGCGACTCAAAGAACTGGACGCGATGCCATGGGAAAAACGACAACTCGCTCTCATTGAAGGAATAATAGCCGGCAATGTTTTTGACTGGGGTGCAAAGGAAGTTGCAAAGTAAGAGTTCGACATTTGTCGGTTTAATCCAAGCCTGTCTTTAATATTGGCGCGATGGAAAAGGCATTTTGCATTTGTTCGAGTGTCTGCCACTTAGATCAATTTGTGTGGGACGAGAAGAACTTGGAGGAGCTAAATATAGTACGGACAGGGAGGGGGAGGGGTTTTTACATCACTTATAATCATCGCCAGGCCCTAAGTGGCGATAGGCCTAGCATTCTGTTGGTATTTTGTTCTATTTTATTGAAACGAGATTTCCTTTAAACAGGCTGATGGAAGGAGGCCAACTTGACTTCGAATCAGCCATGAAAAAATTACAAGGTAGACAAACAGAAGCTGTACTCTTTCTTTTATATTTTGGTCGCTTTCTTAGTTAATTTTAGAGGGGTTTTATATTATCTTTTGTTAATTAAAATGAGAGCAGTTGTAAAACCAAATAGGAATCATGAAGGGAACAAACGAAATACATGTGTAATTTCAAAATCTTCCAGAGATGAGTCCTTTCTTTACAGCTTTGTTCTACCATGTTCTTGCAGCTCGGCCCTGGCTAAAAGATGACCTTGATACCTGGATTGAAAGGTCAAAGGTCAGTTCTTTATTTCAAGCAGTTCATTGGTTTTTTTTTTATCTACAAATTCTTGAAGATAAATTTCTTTTATTGCCATTACAGGGCCCGCCTCATAAACTAGCTGTCATATTTGTGGATAACAGTGGCGTGGATATTATTTTAGGAATGTTTCCATTCGTCAGAGAACTTCTTTCTCGTGGAACTAAGGTAAACCTACTGCCAAATGGACAGAAATTAACTCAGTCTATTTCTTTTCTGGCCAGAACCTAAAGTAAACTTTAATTAATCATTGCTTAGCCTGTGTACAGCCGTCCCGCTCAACACAGGCTGATCATTGCTCGTTTTAATGATTTTAAAATGAAGCACCTTCCTCAAAACAAGTTATCAAGTTACTGCCGACTGGTTAGCTCAATTGTTTGAGCACCGGACTTCTGTGCGGGAGGTTGAGGGTTCGATCCCCAGACCGGACCAACACTCGGGATTTTAAAATAAGTTAGGAGAACGTGCTGCCTTTGTGAATACATCTGTAAATGGTTAGACCTCCTAGTCTTCTTAGATAAGAACTAGAAACCGTAGGTCCCGTCTCCTGTATCTTCAGTGTTATATATTCAGCAGGGGACGTTAAAGAAACCACACACTCAGCGCAAAGAGTAGGGCACGGAGTTCTCGGTGTTCTGGTTTGGCCTTGTTTCACGGGTTGATGCTTCACATAGGGTTAACCTCATTGCGCCTTTCCCCCTGGAAAAGAATTGTCCAAGAGAAATTGCCATGACTATGATGACTATGACTATCAAACGGCTGTATGAATGACGTAGTTTGTGCTACTTGACATGTGACATGTCTGAGATGTTTTTGTTGTATTGCGTGACACTTTTAGGTTGTCATGGCTGCTAACTCGTATCCAGCCCTGAATGACGTCATGTACAGTGAACTTGTGATCTTGACAGAAAAAGTAGCAGATTTATGTCCAGAAATAAGGTGAGTGAATCTGAATTTTCTTAATTCTTAAAAACATTGTGTTTCAGACTAGCCATATTTCATTGCCGCTTTGTTGTATAGTACACTTAAAAATTCTTCCCTTAGTATGTTGTTAGCCTCACTCTCCATCACTCCCCGTGCATTTCCCTCCCCACCTCCTCCCCCACCCCGTCCCCCATTTTGCTCTTCCACGTCCCCCCATAAATGCCTATAAGAGATCTGAATACAAATAACAAGCTTACATTTCGCTCTGTTCTTTCAATTAGAACTGCATATAGGGAAGAACGATTAGTTCCCATGGAATCAGGGATTGGTTCGCCTTGTTTGGATTGCAGGTATGCTGATCCCATTCGTCTTTTCCGAGTTCTAATTCTTAATCTTCCCACTTTAGACAGCCCAGGGATAAATATTATCGTTTTCATTGATTAGTTTATCTTGCATTCTTTGTTGCTGTGTGTAATTATTGCTTTATTACAGATACTTCTTCTGGCCGGTATTTTCAAAGCGGAATTATTAAGGGCTAATTACATAATGGCCAGCACTGTAAAAATTAAAGTTAGTACGTTAGTTAAAGATTTGTTACTCGCGAGCTTTTCCGTAGCACTTCAATTTTCCCAGTGTGTGGTAACCCTTCTCGTCAATGTGACCATTTGTCTCCAAACCTCAGCTCTTTGACTGAAATCGTTATATGTCAAAATCGTCAGCCGGATAGAAATGGTTCAACAAAGCTATAAAAATTGTTTTTTTATCAACTTAGTAAACTAAAAACGTGTGATGATTTAAGGGTGAGGATTGCCCTCTTTAAGAGTGAGCAAGCTGAAAATATGATCTTGAAATGAATATTTTTACTTCTCTTTTTGTCATTGTTTCTTTTCAGGAGAGTGAATACAGAGCTTGCACTGAAATGTAGAGATGCAGATCTCTTAGTCTTGGAAGGAATGGGCAGGTAACTGAACTTGGTTTGTACTTAGGCACATTTTTGGACCTGCTCATTTTAAATTTCTTTTCTTCTTTTCAGGGCCATCCATACAAATTACGAGGCGAAGTTCACGTGTGATTCTATTAAACTGGCCGTGATAAAGAATCGCTGGCTCGCTCAAAGACTGGGAGGCGACATGTACAGTGTGGTGTTCAAATACGAGCAAGGAAAAGAGGCTTTGGTTTAGAATCAAGACGGCCTGAGTGTTGAGAAGATTTAATATGATCACGGGATTGATGATGATGATGATGATGATTATTATTATGATAATGATGACAACGGTGACGACAACAAAATTGATGACGTTGATGATGTCAACAACAATAATAAAGGCGAGATATTGATGACGACTATGCCAATAAGGGACGATAACGATGATGACGAGGACATGTTGACGTCATGAATGGTAATGGTGACGTCATGAATGAAGACGTCAACAGTTATTACGTCATAACGACTATCTCAAGTGGCCGTCGATAATAGTGATTATTATCAAGACGATGGTGATGATGAAGGCGACAATTATAAGGAAATAAGTGAATATTTTAATACGGATGCATGTCTTTGAATGCGGGATATAATACTTATAGAACCTGCAACTTGTAAAGTACTGAAACATGGCTCGGGGGTAAAACTTTCCTCGATGCCAAAAAACCTTCCAACTCTATCTAGGGACTAAAAGATAAAGAAGCAGAAACTAAAAAAACACGTAGAAAGCGGGAAAGATTGAAAGCGGTTTTAAATATACTTTTTTTTACTGAACACAGAAGACTGTTTTTAAAACTATATTTATGTGTGAACGAGGTGATTTATGTTAAATAAAAAGCATTTTATGGTATGAAAAAGAGTTTTAGCGACCTAGAACATCGCGATTCCAGCGCTAACTCAAGACAAAATCTGTGTTTAAGGCAGAATTTTTCATAAATGTGATATTACACCATGCAAGATTTCATGCAAGTTTTCTCGCAACATTTTCGTAAAACGGCGAGGTGAGTTGCAAGACACAATGATGTCAGTGAAGTTGAAGTATTTTCAGGATGTAGCCCTACTGCGTCCAAAATGCTCAGACTACAGCTGCGTGACACATTGCGTGATGTGACAGATAGCGTAGAAGTTCTATTAAGACTCCCCGCCGGACCCCCTTTTAAGCCCACCCTTCCCAATGGAAAAAGCAAAGTCCAATCAGAAAATACTGCAATTGCCTCCCAACCACTAAATAAAACACGGCAGCCTTTCTATGTGCCTGAAAAGCAGGAGAACCTGGATGAGCTGAAAGTTGTACTGACAGGGAGGGGGAGGGGTGATGAAATCACTGGTTATAATCATCGCCAATCCTTTGAGTGGCGAGCGACCAACCGTTCTGTTAGTGCTGTTTGCAGCAGAGAAGTGTTTTTTCTTCTTTCTTCAAGAGAGGTTTCCTTCCACCAGGCTAACGGAAGAAGGCCAACTTGACTTTGAATCAGCCGTGAAAAATTACAAGGTAGACAAACTGAAACTTGTTCTTTCCTTTCCATTATTTAATCTGAATTTGCGAGTTGCTTACTTGGTTGTAAGCATATATTACAGATGTATCGGGGTTAATTAAGAGGGTTATTATATTTTTTCGTCAATTAATGAAAGCATTTGTAAAACCAAATAGGAATCATGAAGGGAACAAGCGAAATAATTTCAAAATCTTTCAGAAATGACCAGTGACCACGTTTTTCCTGCGACTCCAGTTGATTTCAGCTTCAATCTGTTTTCCTCTCCATATGGAAAACAGATAAGCTAAAATCCACTGGAATCGCTCTAAAATGCCTCCAAACGCCATAAAAACACAAGTTATATATACAACAGGACAGGTTAGTTGATTTTATTGAATTTTTCCCCTTATTTTGAACTATTTCGAACGATCGTTATATTCCCATACAAACTCTTATAATAACGCTGTTACACAATATAATGTTGGGCTACCTGTGGGTGAGTGAGTCCTAAGTTTCTTAATTCTTAAAAACATCGTGTTTCATACTAGCCATATCCCATGGCCACCTTGTCACACAGTACACAGTAATTCTTCCCTTAGTATGTTGTTAGCCTCACTCCCCACCACTCCCCCTGCATTCCCCCAACTTCCTCCCACACCACCCCCCCCCCCCCCAATTTTGCTCTCCCACTTTCCCCCATGATCGGAATACAAATAAGAAACTTACATTTTGCTTTGATTTTGAATTAAGACTGCATATAAGAAAGAACGATTAGTCCACATGGAATCAGGGATTGGTTCGCCTTGTTTGAATTGCAGGTATGCTGATCCCATTCGCCTTTTCCGAGCGCTAATTCTTAATCTTTCCACTTTTGATTTTTTCATTTTTTTGTACATGTTGTAATTAGTTTATCTTTGTATTCGTTGTAGCTATTAAGTCGTCTGCACTGTCGAAATCAAAGTAATTACGTGAGTTTAAATTTGTTACTCATGAGCTATTCCGTAGCACTTCAATTTTCCCAGTGTGTGGTAGCCCTTCTCATCAGTATTACCATTTATCCCAGTATCTCCAAACCTCAGCTCTTTGACTGGAAGCGTTGACTTGTCAGTAAGAAAACCGTTGTCCTCGCGCCAAACAGCGTCATTCCTGTCACAGTTGCACGCTTGAGTGGGATATGCGCACGAGTTGGTCATTCCGCATGCGCACTTTTTACTGTCAGGTGAGGCTCCGCCCCAGTACAACATCTGACTAGAATCACGTGACACCCACCAGCTAATGGGACTGGGGAACCAGAGACTAGAGTCAAAACACTCATATTTAATGAACTGTTCACAGTGTGCAGAGACATTAGTAAGACTGGCCAGCTGGGATAGACTTGCTCCTGAGTAGTGAATGCTGCGCGAGTAATCACCGTTGCCATCATATCCATCTACTAATGTTCTGCTTTCACTGTCGTGACTTATAACTGTCACGCCAATACCACTCTTGTCACTCATGTCACAGTAGGCTGTAAATGGCGCCAGACCACCAGCGCCATCTGGATCAATGACGTAATTTCCGCTAGAACCGCTGACGTATTTCCGTATCACAGAACAGGAAGTAGCAGTAATGGACTTCACCTGAACAGTTGCTAGTAGAGAGGACACAGCATTGCTCGCTTTACAGGTGTAAGATCCCTCGTGCAATTTTTCGACACTGGAAATGACGAGTGTGTTGTTTTGTAGAATACTGGAGTCTACAGGAAGTGACGGCTTTCCATCCTTCATCCACGTGATTATTGGTTTCAGGTCACTCTCGGCCAAACAAGGTAGACGCAAAGGCCACCCAATCCCAGTAGTGAGCTGTTTGGGAGGACGAACTTTAAACCGCAGACGAGAGAATATCACCAGTTGAATTGTATCTTCTGCTGACCCTAGAATGTTCTCTGCTTTACATATGTATGTTCCTCCGTCTCTTCGTAACACGTTGTTAATCTTCAAGGCACCATTCTTTACAGTTGCTCTACTTGGCAAACTTCCGATAGCTTTAGACCACGTGATAGTAGGTTGCAGCTGACCAGTTGCACTGCAGGCGATGGTGAAGGTTTGTCCTTCCTCAGACACAAATCGATTGGAAGACAAGGAAACCTGAGGAGCGACTGTTGAGATAAAATCAAACAAAGTTTAAAATGGTGCTGCGTCCTCAATTAACAGGAAAGATTTACAGACCAGGAGAGGATCTCTTGAAAATACGGTTCTTTGTCTTTTTAAGTTCCTGGGAGTGTATGCAAAGTCAAATATTTTTCACCAGAATATACTAACTTTCATCTCATACGGCTAAAGATAGGAAGCACAAGATTCAGCTAAGTGGATCCGAACAGTCTTTTTGAATTTTTGTTATTGTGAAAATTGGTAGTTTACAACTCACATTATTGCCCAATTTGACGTAATGAATATATGAATGATATATATGAACTGCGGATTAATTATGAAATAAATGAATTGATTCTCGCAGTGTGTGAGCAATTTCAGCCTTTTTTAGGCTACAGCGGGATTCGAGTCCACGACTTCCGCGATACCAGCATGATGCTCTACCAACTGAGCTATGAATCTGGATGACGTAATTTATATATGAAATACATATACGAACTGCGGATTAATGATGAATGAAATGATCCTCGCAGTTTGTAAGAAATTCAATTCTATAGCGGGATTTGAACCCATGACCTCCGCGCTACCGGTGCGCTGCTCTACCAACTGAGGGGCGTGTTTTAAAACACGAAATGACGAAATAGCGAAATGATCGATATTAAAGATAAGAGCGAGAGTTATATAGGTATGTACTAAAACCCGAAATGAAACAAAACTTGCATGCGGCTAGCTTTCACTCCGGTTTGCTTGGGGTTAGCTTTTCTTTGTTGGATAGGGCAGTTCTCTATATTAAGTACTCTGTATATTATTATATGGCAAGGCAGTCTTCAGGCAAATCCGAGCGTTGTGATTGATTCTTTCTTGGTCGGGATTTTGCCACATGGAACGTTTCCGTGGAAACGGCCATAAGCCGTGTATTTTTTGTTTTAGAAGGTTGGCAAATTCAAAATTTTCAGCTAAAACAAGTGCCATATAATAAACTACTTACTAACCTAGCTTGCTTGAGCCGTACTGTGTATATTGGCCCTCGGTCGTTTGTGTACGTACGCTCGGTCCGCACTGCCACAACCTCTGCTAAAATGATATAATTATTGTACGTGCTGGCGGAACGGGAATTTTTCTGAAGCGGTGATTAAATATCAGCAATATTAACTGACTTGAGACAGTTGGGTCGATTTGTCTGAAGCCGTGATTAAATATCAGCAGTATCAACTGACTTGAGGCAGTTGGCTCAACCTTCAATAGAAAGGTTAGATACCTCAGCTGAGACTGGAAAGGGGAACTATTAAACATTTCATAAGAAACAAAGTTTGTTTTGGTTTTGTTGGAGATATGATGCCTATCTTGTTGGTGGTTCGTTACAAAAACATTATACAGTGCGTTTTTTTAGGTCTTTAAACCCAGGCCTGGTAAAGGTTTAAGCCATTGATTTGCTTATAGCGCTGCCACAGCCTCGAGCCAATATGCCTCAGTACGACCTTCGCACTCGGTTAGTAAGAGGCTATTATTATCAGAAGCGTTCATCATGATAACAAGCTCTTTATAGAAAACTCACATTGAACTGTTAATTTTGCCGACACGTTCACACTTCCCAGCAGGTTTTCCGCTCTGCAGCTGTAAACTCCATCATCTTCCGGTTTCACGTTCTTTACAATCAGAGCTCCACTGGACTCTATCACGTGACGCCCAACCGGAAGTGACGAACTGACCTTGGACCACGTGATCCTTGGAGGTGGGTGACCGTCTGCTGAACATGTCAACACTGCTGTTTGGCCTTCATTGACTGTCATTCCAGTGAGAGGCTCCTGAAGAAAAGGAGCTGTTATAGACATGCCCCTCTCACCCTTCACTCCCTGGGGTCCTCTAGGTCCCGGCGGTCCTATATCCCCCGACACTCCCGGATCTCCCTTCAACCCCATTTTACCTTGAGCTCCCTCGGGGCCGTGTTTTCCCGGAGGTCCTTCGGGTCCAGGTCTCCCAGGTCTTCCTCGGCGGCCTGGTACTGCTCGGCATAACACGTGATCGTTAATCTGTTTCTGCATTTGGCGAACCTCTTCTCTGATAAGACGCTGCACGTCAGAGGTTGTTTGTTGTGGCGTTGTCGGTGAATTTACGGATGAAATACTTCGTTTATGTCTTGAAACGCTTTCCTCATTTCCTAAGAGAGGTAAAGCTGTAGTTAGACTATAGGTTTTTTGTTGTGTACCCGACGGTAATGGCCTTTAAAGACCACATGTTCATAATAAATTATTTTACAGTAATGAGAAGTGATTTTTTTTCATAACTTGTTGTATTAATCAGCTTTTGTAGCTGAATCCAATATTTCTCCTCGAACTTCTATAACAAGAATATTTGGCTTGAGAAAGCTCGGCTTTCTAGCACTGACGGACATTTCCACCTTACAGTAATGATCACCACATAATTTCTCCTTAACATGTCCATACATTGTCAACCACACTTTTGATGAGAATAAAGCAAATCATCAACGGGATATTTTCTTGATGTAAGACGAAATTCTCAGAAGTAACATTATAAGCAATGCATAATAACACATAAGGAGAATTGATATCTTGAACTAAGTTCGCGATTTAAAGGGTCAAACTACAGCTGTGTGACCTCTCTAGCTCGATCTTAGATTTCCTTTTCTTTATGCGCTCTCGTTTCTACTAACTTCCTTTTGTGCTTTCACGCTGTTTTCTGATAGTAAGTTGACCTAGAAATAGAAGCAATCGATCAAAGCACATCACCCATCACCTATTTATAGGTTCAGACTCACGAGCAGGAAATAAGAGGAATTCTTTGCCTCGAGACAAAAAAGGAACCGAAGTTTACAAACATCAGGCATCGCGCGGTTTTGAGAAGGTAAACATCGGAAAAAAAAACGCTGAAAATGTATAATTTCTACGCTACTACAACTGTACTGTCTATGAGTTCCATTCTTTGTATTTCTAACTATTCTCCTTGCACTTGATTTGTGAGACGATGTACTTTGAAATAAACTGTAACAAAACGTTTTGTTCTTAGTAAAATAAGGCATTACTGATATTTCCTCGTTGAATAATGGTCAAATCGAAACCTTCGCCCGCGCCAGAGTGGCTTTGAAAGTGCTCTATGTATACTTCAAACTGTTTGGGGTGGAGAAACTACGACCCGAATATTCTAACCAATATTTCCACAGACGAGCAAAATACATATCCTATGTGAAAGCTTACCTTTTCCTCCACTCAAATTTTCGTCTGTCACAGCTGCCCATCGCTTGAAATTCTTTTGTACTTTGCGCAGGATTTCTTTCTCAATCTGATCACAGAATGTTGTCGGGTGTGATAGCAGTCGATGATGTTCTTGTATCCTGAATTCCACATGAACAAGTGCGATGCAACACACGATAGACAACAGTAATCCTAACACGGCACATAAACTACCGAGTGATTTTCTCCTCTTTGTCTGCTGAGGAATTTGCTTGTCTTGGTTCATCGTTGACCCTTTGAAAGGATTTTACAGCTGATTTTATACGAGAAACCTTGTTCCTTTTCGCTTGATGTGTACCACGACAAATAACGGGCTCCTTACGAGTCTTTTATGGTGTGCAGATCTGTATACTGGTGCAAATCTGCTTAACTGATGTAATTATTGTACGTGCTGGCGGAACGTGGATTTGTCTGAAGCCGTGATTAAATATCAGCAGTATCAATCGACTTGAGACAGTTGGGTCAACCTTCAATAGAAAGGTTAGATACCTCATCTGAGACCGCAAAGAGGAACTATTAAACATTTCATAAGAAACAAAATTTGTTGTTTGGAGATATGATGCCTATCTTGTTGGTGGTTCATTACAAAAACTTTATACAGAGCGTTTTTTCAGGTCTTTAAACTCAGGCCTGGTAAAGGTTTTGGTCATTGATTTGCTAAGAGTCCTGTTTGCATGCGTAAAAAAAACCAACGCTTTCCCTGCTGGTTTTGGTCGATTGCCAACGTTGGTTAACCTTTTCACAGGAAATGGAACAATTGGAGTAAATCTAATATTTTTTTTCAGTTTCGTGTGTGTTGAAAGCTACACATCTTCCATGTTGTTGAATTTTGTTTTAATGAAAGAGATAATAATCTTGTAATGGCAAGTTCAATTTAGAAGAGGAACAGTCACTGCATGTTCTATAGCAATCAACATGGCTTGTTTACCGTTGTTACATCAACTGCTGCACAAATAAAAAAAGTAAATAAAAATAACTGCGTTTTGTGCAGTTGTATTTTTTCCTTGTCAAGAACTGACTGTCATATTCACCGGACCACATTTTAGTGGTATGTGTGTGATCCAACTTCCGTTCGTTCCAGTTTTAGCTTTAGAGGAAGTTAAAGGATTCATGCCCCGCTATTTTAAGTCATTCTTCTGGTGAAGAAAGTTACTTTCAAACTTTCAAACTGAAGAGGCGCCTATTTGAGCCTCTTATATAAACGAAAAGCTGACATTTCGTGTTTTTCTTGAGTTAGGCTGTAAATGAGGATGAACGGTTAGTCCCCATGAAATCGGGAATCTGTTCTCCATGTTTAAACTGTAGGTATGCTCATCTAATTCGCCGTTTAACACTAAATTAAAACTCGTACTGCTGTTTCTACTCCAATTCAAGATAACTTATTAGTGAGCTCACTAAATTCCTTTGTTTAAATATCAAAGATAATTTACTTAAACTAATAAAACATCACAAAGACAACAGGTAACTAGCCAGTAAAAACCCATAGTCGACTTTCTGTGCTTTCGGTACTCTTGTCTGTCCGGTTTGTTTGCTCAGGCATTCAGGTTCTTATGCGTATGTCTGGCTGTTTATTCTTCCGTTCAACAACATTAACTGTCGAAATCTCCCAAATATTATTGAGGGTCTCCCAGGGGGGGTCCTTGTTCCCTTGTATTGCCCTATGTTCCCATGTTCCCACACATTTTATATCATATATCAGAATTTTTTCGTATTGTAATTTTTCGAATTTTGTTCCCTTGTTCCCAAAAATTGGCTAATGTTCCTTTGTTCCCTTCGATATTTTGCCAATGTTCCCTTGTTCCCCAAAACCCCTGGGAGACCCTCATTATTAAATCTACGTTTCGAAATCTCCCAAACTTACTTCTATGTTTGTCAAATTAGACAAAATGTTTCAAGAGATCTAGATATAAGAAGCAGATTGACTATAATTATTAGTAAGAGACATGTTTAACGGGCATCCTAAAACGTGAGTTAACTTTACAAGTTACTTAATTATAAAATGCTTATGCAACAACGGCAATTACAAAATATTCAATATAACGAGATTGAAAGTGGTTGTGAGCCACTTTGATTCCAACATCTAGCCGACTAGGTTTATTTGACATAGCAAAATTTCGGATCGATATAACGAAATAGACAGATCGAGATTTCAAGAAAACAGAAATCGAACACCAAATCGCGTGAACATTGATTTTGCATGACTGTAAATTGTTACAATATCGTGTGGTAGCCGGCTAACATTTAGAATGAAAGGTTGTATTTTCTTGTAAAAATTATTTCTTATTATTGCGTATTTGAAACAATAAAGAAGAAAATGAATTTCATCTTGAGTTCGCTTTGATTACAATCACAGACTGGGCAAAGCCTGTTGTCTCTGGGCGTACTATTACATCTGCCCAGTTCGATAAAAAGTTTATGATAAGCTTATCATAATAAGTTCATTCAGTTTGCCGTTGATGCAGATTGCGTCTATTATTTACACAAAGATAATTCTAAGGACTTCACTTTACCAGTAATTAAAACCGTGTAGTCATTCAGTGATGTGGATTTCTTTCTGCACTCTCGACCTTCGTCTGCTCGTTCTGCTTGTTCAGACCTTCATGTGCTTACGCACATGTTAGGTTGTTCACTCAGCCGTCCATTCGGTTAGTTGTTTCTGCAGTAAGCATCCGTTACTTCATAAACAGTAAAAGTCCAAAATATTCAAAACCTAGAGAGCTCTGAAACTTCTGGGATTTAATGTCAAAAATGGCATATCACAACGATGGAACTATTCCCTCGCTCAAACAAATTAAACAAAAAACGGCCTGACATTATTATTAAAAAAGAAATGCTAAGCGACCCATTGGTTGATAACACTGTCAAGCTCAAACTTATTGGATAATTTTAAATCTTGTCACTCGTG
Organism: Meandrina meandrites; assembly: GCA_963693305.1. Taxonomy (NCBI): domain Eukaryota; kingdom Metazoa; phylum Cnidaria; class Anthozoa; order Scleractinia; family Meandrinidae; genus Meandrina; species Meandrina meandrites. Next base: position 3,912,100 of record OY855911.1, read on the forward strand.
AGCTATTCCGTAGCACTTCAACTTTCCCAGTGTGTGGTAACCCTTCTCGTCAATACCACTATATGTCCCTGTATCTCCAAACCTCAGCTCTTTGACCGGAAGTGTTGACTTTTCAGTGAGAAGACCGCTGTCCTCGCGCCATACACCGTCATTCTTGTCACAGTTGCACGCATGACTGGGATCTGGGCACGAGTTGGTCATTCCGCATGCGCACTTTTTACTGTCAGGTGAGGCTCCGCCCCAGTACAACATCCGACTAGAATCACGTGACACCCACCAGCCAAAGGGTATGGAGAACGAGAGTATTGAGGCGTAACACTCATATTTAATAAACTGTTCACAGTGTGAAGAGACATCAGTAAGACTGGCCAGCTGGGATTGACTTGCTCCTGAGTAGTGAATGCTGCGCGAATATTCACCGCCAACATCATATCCATCTACTAATGTTCTGCTTTCACTGTCGTGACTTATAACTGTCACGCCGACACCACTCTTGTCACTCATGTCACAGTAGGCTGTAAATGGCGCCAGGCCACCAGTGCCATCTGGATCAATGACGTAGTTTCCGCTTGAACTACTGACGTATTTCCGTATCACAGAACAGGAAGGAGGAGAACTGGATTTAACCTGGACAGTTGCTTGTATAGAAATCACACCATTGGTCGCTTTACAGGTGTAAGATCCTTCGTGTGATTTCTTGACACCGGAAATGACGAGTGTGTTGTTTTGTAGAATACTGGAGACTACAGGAAGTGACGGCTTTCCATCCTTCATCCACGTGACCGTAGTTTTCAGTTCACTCACGGCCAAACAAGGTAGGTGCACAGGCGACCCAAACTTAGCCGTCAATTGTTTTGGAGGACGAACTTTAAACCGCAGACGATAGAATATCATGAGTTGGATGGTATCTTTTGCAGCCCCTAGAATGTTCTCTGCTTTACATACGTATGTTCCTCCGTCTCTCCGTAACACGTTGTTAATCTTCAAGGTACCATTCTTAACAGTTCCTCTACCTGGTAAACTGCCGATCGATTTAGACCACGTGACAGTAGGTTGTGGCTGACCAGTTGCACTGCAGGCGATGGTGATGGTTTGTTCTTCCTCAGACACAAATCGATTGGAAGACAAGGAAACCTGAGGAGCGACTGTTGAGATAAAATCAAACAAACGTTTGAAATGGAGCTGCATCCTTAATCAACAGGACCGTTTTAATACTTTTTTGTTTTCTTTTCTTTGTTCCTTTTGCAGTAATTGTCTACCTAGGTTTCGTGAGTTCCTGGGAGTGTATGCAGAATCCGAAATACATGACATAAGCCTAAGCTACAATCATGGACCAAACTCTTGAGACACTTTACCAAATTTCCACTTATTCAGGGTACCTTAACACCCCCTCCCCCATGTCAATGTTGTCAATGTTGCTACGTGGTCAAAACAAAGTCGGGTGACTTGCAAACCCCAGGAAACAACATTGAGCGGGGGGAGAGGGGGATTAAATATTCTTTACCCGCTTGTAAGTCAAGACATTCGCGAAAAATGTGTGATATTCGTTTGTTTCAACAACTTTTGTCCATGATTGTAGCTAGCACAAAATTCAGTTAACTTCTGTGTGAAGATTTGTCTTTTACAAAACTCGCATTGCCCAATTACTTATGCAGAACCGTTCATCATGATTACAAGCTTTTAATATACAAGAATTTATAAAACTCACATTGAACTGTTAATTTTGCTGACGCGTTCACACTTCCCAGCAGGTTTTCCGCTCTACAGCTGTAAACTCCATCATCTTCCGGTTTCACGTTCTTTACAATCAGAGCTCCACTGGACTCCAGCACGTGACGCCCAACCGGAACTTATGAACTGAGCTTGGACCACGTAATCCGTGGAGTTGGGTGACCGTCTGCTGAACATGTCAACACTGCTGTTTGGTTTTCATTGACTGTCATTCCAGCAAGAGGCTCCTGAAGAAAAGGAGCTGTGATAGACATGTCCCTATCGCCCTTCACTCCCCGGGGTCCTCTAGGCCCCGGTGGTCCTATATCCCCCTGCACTCCTGGATCTCCCTTTAATCCCATTGGTCCTTGAGTTCCCATGGGCCCGTGCTTTCCGGGAGGTCCCTGGGGTCCAGGCCTCCCTGGTCTTCCACGCAGGCCAGCTTTTCCGCGGCGGCCTGGGTTCCCTTTAGGTCCTGCTCGGCATAACACGTGATCTTTAGTACAGATTTGGTTCTGCAGTTGGCGAAGCTCTTCTCTGATGAGGCGCTGTACGTCAGAGGTGGTTTGCTGTGGTGTTGTCGTTCTGTTCACCGATGAAACACTTCGTTTTTGTCTTGAAACACTTTCCTCATAACCTGAGAGAAGTAGCTGTAGTTAGACTAGAATTCAATTGTCGCGAACTCCACCTAAATACTCGCATATGTTGCAGTTACTTTTTTCTTCAGTTGAATTTTATTTTGCGTTTGTTTTATACTCATTATCATACATTAACACACCAAAAAACAAAGGAAGAAAAAAATTTAACTGAAGAAGAAAATTAACTGCAACACATATATGCTTATGATAACTTGGTGAATTTAAAACAACAGCGGGTTGTTTTCTTGATGCAAAATGAAATGCTCAGAACTAACATTAAAAAAAGATGCATAATAACACATATCAAGGAGAATTGTTATCTTGACAGATAGCTTCTTAGGGTGAATTTAAAACAACAAAGGGATATTTTCTTGATGTAGAGCCAAATTCTCATTACTAACATTTAGACACTGTATTCTAAGACAACGCAGGGAAGTGATATTTGGAATCAAAGGTTAAACTTCATCTGTGTGACCTCTCTCGATCTTAGATTTCTTTTGCTGGAGGCGTGATTTCGTTGGAACGATTTCAACACTCTTATTTATTCTACTCAGCTTCTTTTGTGTTTTTCCGATGGGTATACTAGACGGAAAGCGAAGTTTACACACATCATTTCCCGGTTTTGAAATATACGCTATCAGAGAACAAACGCCTCGCCACAGCTGTCTGGCATTCCAATGACTCCTCGAGAGAAAACGCTGTTCATTTCGTATTTCTAAACAGCCTTGCACTCAATTAATTTGTTGGACAATGTAATTTGAAATCAACTGTAATAACAATCCTCTCCCGACGTTCCAACCCGGAGGGGGTACTCCCTATAATGGCCTATACGGGGCGGGTCCACCCGAAAGGGGTACCTTTTTCATGCTTCAGGTATATAAAAGGATAGAGATTTCACAAGTTTAGGTACATGAAAGGGTAGGAAAATCTTAGTTCGGGTATATTAAAAAGGACCTTGAATTAAAACAGATCAAGCACACGCAACTTATGACTGTTTCATTTTAATTTATTACGCGCTACGCGAAAAAAATGACAAGAAGACTTCCTGTTTTAACGATTTATTCATAAAGCGGGCCAGTGAAGGTATATGAAAGGATACCTTTTCCAATAAAAGGTATACAAAAGAGGTGCTTTTTCTGAAAGAAAATGGTATATAAAAGGGTAAGGGGTTGGACCTCGGGGGGGAGCCTCCCTGTATAAAACATTTTTTAGTACCCCCCCCCCCCCCACCCCGCGGACGTTTTTTCGAGTGCTGCATTTCTTCTAGGAAAAGATTTGAATAAAGAGACTATGATGTTGATCAACATTTTACAACCAGCCTAACGGTCTTTGTTTCCACAGACGAAAGAAAATACATATGCCGTGTGAACGCTTAGCTTCTACTCCACTTACATTTTCGTCTGTGCCAGCTGCCCATCGCTTGAAATTCTCTTGTACTTTACGTAGGATTTCTTTCTCAATCTGATCACAGAATGTTGTCGGGTGTGATAGCAGTCGATGATGTTCTTGTATCCTGAATTCCACATGAACGAGTGCGATGCAACACACGATAGACAACAGTAATCCTGACACGGCGCATAAACTACCGAGTGATCTTCGCCACTTTGTCTGAGGAATTTGTTTGTCTTGGTTCATCGTTGACCCTTTGAAACGGATTTCACAGCTGATTTATACGAGAAACCTTGTTTCTTTTTGCTAGCCCGACCAATAACGTGCTGTTTACGGTGTGCAGATCTGTATGCTGACGCAAATTTGCTAAACTGATGTAATTATTGTACGTGCTGGCGGAACGTGGATTTGTCTGAAGCCGTGATTAAATATCAGCAGTATCAACTGACTTGAGACAGTCGGGTCAGCCTTCAATAGAAAGGTTAAATACCTCAGCTGAGAACGCCATGGGCAACTATTAAATATTTCATAAGAAACAAAATTTGTTGTTTGGAGATATGATGCCTATCTTGTTGGTGGTTCGTTACAAAAACATTATACAGTGCGTTTTTTCAGGTCTTTAAACTCAGGCCTGCTAAAGGTTTTTGTCATTTATTTGTTAATAGTCCTTTCTGCATGCATAAAAACCCGTTGTCCCTGCTGGTTTTGGTCGATTGCCAACGTTGCTTAACCTTTTCACCGGAAATGGAGCAATTGGAGCAAATTTAATATATATATTTTTAAGTTTCGTGTGTGTTAAAAGCTATATATCTTCCATCTTGTTAAAATTTTGTTTTAATGAAGAAATAATCTTGGAATGGCAAGTTCAGTTTAGAAGAGGAACAGTCACTGCATGTTCTATAGCAATCAACATGGCTTGTTTACCGTTGTTACATCAACTGCTGCACAATAATAAAATCAAAGGCCCTTTGGGCTGTCTCGTGTCACTTTTCAATATTTTTGTGTAATTTAAGATTTCAGTGTTAAAACGTTTAACCACAAGGTATAGCCTCGTTTTGGTGGTAAGTTTGTTTTCGTTCGATAGTTTCATAAAATGACTGTTCTTTTATAATTCTTTTTGATGTACTGTATTGATGTCTTGTTTCTTTTGTTTTTGTAAAGTTCTCAGGCTCATAGGCCAGTTTTCTACCAGGTAGTTTTGTTTCGTCTTAAACTCAACCAGACAGTTGCAATTCGCTAATGGTGCAGAGGATTACAAAGAAGGGGCATTCCAAATTAGGAAAAAATAGCTGCCCCCTTTCTTTGTCCGTGGTATATGCTAAAGTGTAAGATCAATGTAAGACATTGACTTTGATCAGTAGTAGAGAGTATTCTGGTCTCGAATTTTCACTATTCGTTATCGTCGCTATTTAGGACTACTCGTCACTATTTACAACTATTCGTTAGTATTTGGAACTATATGTCACTTTTCGTTACTATTCGTCACTATTCAACTACTATTCGCTACTAGCCGGCTACTAGTCGTCATCATTCACGACTTACGACTCGTATCAGCTCGTGTATATTGGACATGGATGACTTTTCACATACTATTCGCGACTATTCGGGAGTATTCGTACTATTCGCGACTATGTGCTATTCGATTTTTCCAGACATCTATTTAGACCAAGCCGTCATTCAACACAGGAGAGGGGACTGCTCAGAAGCTTTTTAGTCAGAGAAGCGTGTACTCGACATCAGACTGAGGCTGTCTGGTGAAGAACATCGAAAGACTGCTGACAGCTTCCATAAAGTAAGGGGTACACAACATTCACTGGGCGACTACATCTCCGTTCTTGAGCCCAAGAATCATGCACTTGATATCAGACGGAAAATGTTTGCTGAAAACCATTCAGAGACTGCTGGCAGCTATCTTTCAGTGGGGGTTACACTACATTCAGGTCGAGACTACAACTCTGCTCTCGAGCCCAAAAAGGGTGCACTTGAAATCAGACGGAAACTGTTTGGTGAGCATGACTAACAACAACCATGAAGTGAGGGTTACACAACATTCACTAGGAGACTACACCTCTGCTCTTGCCTATGAGAAGTGTTCACTTGATATAACACTGAGACTGTTCGGTAAAAAACATCCAACGACCACTTACAGCTACCATTCAGTAGGTGTAACACAACATTCACTTTCCGACTACAAATTGTCCGCTCTTAAGTCCAAGAAGCGAGCGCTTTATATCAGATAGAAACTGTTTGGTGAAGGATAGTCAGAGACAGCTGACAGCTACCATTCAGTAGGGGTGTACACATCATTCACTGGGCGACTACATCTGACTGCTCTGGATCCGGATCCAAGCTTGTACTTGATATCAGTCTGAAACTGTTTGGTGAAGAACATTCAGAGATGGCTGAGAGATATCATTCAGTAGGGGTTACACAACATTAACTGGGCAACTACATCTCCACTCTGAAGTCCAAGAAGCGCGCGTATGATATTAGAATGAAAGTGTTTGGTAAAGAACACTTACAGACTGCTGACAGCTACCATTCAAAAGGGGTTACACAACATTCACTGGGAGACTACATCCCTTGTCTCTAGTCAGACAAGCGTGCATTCGACATCAGAATGAAACCGTTTGGTGACTGAGGACACCCAAAAACGGTCACAGCAATCGTTCAGTATTGTTTATTTTCAGTATTGTTTCTCATTTTTAGCTCATTACCGGGTGAGTATACTGAATCATTACCAAAGTAAGTATATGAAACTTTATTTAAACAGGGTGGGTCATTCAGGTGGAAGACTAGTATCTATAGGTGCGCTGCATCTAAAACTTACATCACATTAAAATTTAAGATTAAAAATAGTACTCCTTATTACAATGCTATTACAAAAAGAGGCTAAAATATACTTTACCAAAAAGCTTTTATAACAGGAAATGTTTCTCTAGGCTGTAAAAAGCTTGTATGTTATCTACGCTTGCATTTTTCGCGCCTCTAAAAAGAAAGGTGTTTTTAGAAGGTTTACCATTTCCGGGGATGGGGAAAGCAGAGACCGGGGAACATTTTGCTGGGAAAATTTTAAGTCTTCTTTTTTCATATGCAAGAAATAAAAATGGCGAACATGCAGGAAAATGAAATGATAAAGCACTCGGGAAAACAAAATGACAAAACAAGTGGGGAGACAAAATTACAAAACAGGCGGGAAAACAAAATAACAGAACAAAATATTATTTATGAATTTTTACCAAAAAAGAACGTCCTCTCTATTTTTGACGCAAAAGAACGCAAGAGGAATTGAGCGTTACTCCAAGCATTCGTCCCCCACCTTCTGCGCCGACCGTTAAATTGCGCTGTTTTCCATTTCTTTTGTGATTTATTGCCCGCTTTCTACGATCCAAGAACAATGTCAGAAAATAGAGTATTTCACACATGTTTCTTGCGACGAAAACGCTGAAAATGGAAATACCGGTATGTTTGTAACGAAATAGCATTCCCAAGGTAAGTTACAGGTAAACTCACCGCGGGAACACGTTACGAGGTGTTTGCCGTCACACACTTAACATTTAACACTTTACCAAGGTCATTAATCTTTCATACTGTTTTCGGTGCGAAGTGCGAAAATGGATAATTCGAGGTGCTCGTTAGCAGCATCTCGCTTTTATTATTTATACTGTTTCGACAGTCCTCTACTGCTTTGTTATGTCAGTGTTTCAGACACCGAAGAATTAGAAGGCGAAGACTCTGAAGACTCCGTTTATATAAATCTCCTAAATAAATCGAAATACATATAAGAAAATGCACTACAGATCTTCCTTGACTTGTGTTGTATTTAAACGCCAAATTTCCAAAAAAAGTAGCTTATACTTACAAATCACACGGAAATCAGCAAGCAATCCAGCCATGATTCTAAGAAAGACCACGTTTTTGCTGCCTCTAGTTGAACACGCAAAGTTGACCTCCAGAAATATAAACCATATTTAATTTCAAGTTTCTCTGTTTATTTTATTTGCTTATCTTTGAGGTTTGCCTCGCGCGATCGGTCATTTTATCTTGGGGTACTTGAAAAACCTACCTATTTACCTCGGTAACTTTCATGGGCGATTCTTTTGTTGTTTTTGATGTATCCATGGAAATGCACCGCGTTAAATTTACCTTGGGAAATGTTGGTCACACACGATTTACCACGGTAAAAGGACGATGTGTAACCGTAACTGTATAAGTTTGACACACTACACTTGACACTAAGCTATTCCGTACTGGAAACCCTACACTGCTACACAGATCAAGTAATTTGTTCCAGTCAACTCTTGTTAATTACATTTTATGCAGTCACGAAAAACCTTTCGGTAACGATTCTCGCATCGCGACCGCATAAAAACAAAATCTATAATCAGAGGGCTAGTTTCGTGGTCTGTATGTTTTTTTTTCACTACTAAAAAAGTTGACTAAAGTTGACTAAAAATCTAACATTTCGCAATGATTGGAAGTAAAATCATAAAACGATTTACCACGGTAAAAGGACGATGTGTAACCGTAACTGTATAAGTTTGACACACTACACTTGACACTAAGCTATTCCGTACTGGAAACCCTACACTGCTACACAGATCAAGTAATTTTTTCCAGTCAACTCTTGTTAATTACATTTTATGCAGTCACGAAAAACCTTTCGGTAACGATTCTCGCATCGCGACCGCATAAAAACAAAATCTATAATCAGAGGGCTAGTTTCGTGGTCTGTATGTTTTTTTTTCACTACTAAAAAAGTTGACTAAAGTTGACTAAAAATCTAACATTTCGCAATGATTGGAAGTAAAATCATAAAACGCATGGGTCTATTTGGAAAGGGAGGTTTTTTTAAATAAAAGTTAATAAAATAGTTAGGTGCCATTTTCACGGCAAAGCCACTGCCGGGCTACTTTTCACACGCGAACAGAAATCAAGTTATCGCCGCGTAGAACACAAAGCAAACTACTCCCCGGCAGTTAGAAAGGACTAATACAAAGTATAAACGGAAGGGATAAATTGTATTTGGCGAGTTCTATTAGATTCGGTAGACAGAAATTTCTTTTAAAAGGTGTAAACAACTAAGACCGTTTGACCTTGTATCGTTTGTCGGATGTTACGCCACTTGCGCACTATCAAAACAACTTCAGGAAATTGGATGTCAATCAAATACGTTTTCGATGAGGTATCAGAACACGCAAAAAGTACGGCACGCACATTTCTTTCGAGCTTTCTATAAAAAGAAAATTCACACAATCACAAATCACGCATTTTGTTCCTTTAGCGATAACTTATTAAATCGACGGTTTGAAAGAATAGCAAATCCAGATCAGCCAATGAATAGCGGTCAACATTGGCCATTTCCATCGACAAGCGCCACATTTTATCGTCCAGCTACAACTACTGGCGACTTCTAAGCACGCCATCGCCTCAGTCTTCAGTTGCAAGTGATGTCGAAGTACTTGCTACGGCAAACACAAAAATAGTACCCAGTGGGTACATGAGTCTAATGCGTCATGGATTGTTAGTGCAGTTGAAATATGTTGAAGTAGTTTCGGTATTTACGGTATAAAGCAAGAGGTAGTAGAGGTTTGGTAGTAAGAGAGGTTTAAAAGAAGTCAACAATATTTGTTCTCTTTTAATTTTTATATATTTAGAAAGTTGACGAAATGTTATATTTGAAATAGGAAAAACATGTTACTTAGGGTTTGAGTTCATCGATTCTTAAAAGATTAGTCCTAGGGGAAGGGGGGGGGGGGGGGGGGGCAATCCTGAAAAATTTGTTTGCAAAAGCAAAAAAGCCCAACTAAATTTTTTGCAGGCATGAAAAAAATTGTCTGCAGGAAGATAACACCGGAAAAAAATGTTTTCACAGACAACGATACAGAAAAAAAATGTTTGTCTTGGAAAAAATTTTCATCCCCCGGCCCCCAGCTTCCAAAAAAGTAATGGTCCGCCCCATAGATAGACAAGATACAGCCGCTTATTCAGTAATCTAAATATCCTACATCCCATCAAAATAAGCCAATATATATATATATATATATATATATATATATATATATATATATATATATATATATATATATATATATATATATATATATATATATATATATATATATGTATATATATATATATATATATATATTTTTTTTTTTTTCAATTCCTTTGCAATTTATGCAATACTGCTCAACAAAGATTTCAATTTCCTTAAACGTTTCGACACAGGAGAGCAAAGAAAACATTGCGTGCAGAATGTAATTTAATTAAGCGAAATATTTTCATGTCTGTTAAACACAGCAAGCAGTTGAATGAAAGAGTTTTGTTTTCATGACTGAGAACAGCTTTCAAATAGTCAATACATGGAAATAACAATCAGATCAGAATTCACTAACTATTAAAGCGAGTTTTCATTCTATCTTAACTACTTTTTGGCAAGTTTCAATATTTATGCAAATTTCGAGCGAAATGTAATTTGATTACACTGTCTTGTTTTCAAGCTCTAGATTGAATCTTGAATGGTGAAAACAAAACTCTTTTTAATGAAAGTTGCATTCTATGAATGAAATCCTGCTTCAGTTGAATTGAACAATCAATTGCTGACTACAATTTTATTTAATTTTCCATTTTTTTTCAAAGTCATTTTTTGTTTATGAACACAAATGTCACTTACAGATTTTTTCATCAAAAGATGTCGATTTCACTTGCGTTTCCCACGGATTATAAAAAAGACATCAGCTGGAAGGAGAACATTTTCAGTGGCTTCACACTTGAAAACGAGGATTCATAATATTTTGCACTGTAAAACATTTATTCCATATACATACATGACAATTTCTTTTACAAGTGCGTGTCGTGCTCGAGCTCCGTTCGACTGTTGCTTCGTTAACAACATCCTTGCTTCCTGATTGGATTACGATCACCGCCCCAAGCCCGAAATGAGGCGGGCTATTGTTTAAGCACAATTACACCGAACGATTATCGATCCCGAACCATTCCCTTGGGATTGCTAACAGCTTTTTTTCTACTACATAGAGACTGTTTCAAGTCAGTTGATACTGCTGATATTTAATCACCGCTTCAGACAAATCCCCGTTCCGCCAGCACGTGCAGCACGTGGCAGTGCGGACCGAGCGTACGTACACAAACGACCGAGGGCCAATATACAGAGTACGGCCCAAGGAAGCTATGTTAGTAAGTAGTTTATTATATGGCACTCGTTTTAGCTGCAAATTTTGAATTTGCCAACTTTCTAAAACAAAAAATACACGGCTTATGGCCGTTTCGACGGAAACGTTCCATATGGCAAAATCCCGACCAAGAAAGACTCAATCACAACGTTCGGATTTGCCTCAAGACTGCCTTGCCATATAATAATATACAGAGTACTGAATATAGAGACTGCCCTATCCAACAAAGAAAAGCTAACCCCAAGCAAACCGGAGTGAAAGCTAGCCGCATGCAAGTTTTGTTTCATTTCGGGTTTTAGTACATACCTATATAACTCTGGCTCTTATCTTTAATATCATTTCGCCATTTCGTGTTTTCAACACGCCCTTCAGTTGGCAGAGCAACGCACCGGACACGCGGAGGTCATGGGTTCAAATTCCGCTATAGCCTTGAACTTTTTTTCATATTTAATAAATACAATTGCCTACACACTGCGAGGATCATTTCATTCATTTAATCATTAATCCGCAGTTCATATATATATGTAATTCATATATAAATTACGTCATCAAGTTCATTAGCGGGATATTAGAACCTACAGTTGGCCTGCTTCCAACGTATCAAGGCTTTATAGCTCAGTTGGTAGAGCATCGCATTGCTATCGCGGAAGTCGTAGATTCGAGTCCCATTGTAGCCTAAAAAAGGTTTCAATTGCTTAAACACTGCGAGGATCATTTCATCATTAATCTGCTGGTCATATAGGTCTTTCATATATTCATTACGTCACATTGGGCAATAATGTGAGCTTTGTAAAAGACTAACCATGGTCACAACAACAAAAAATTCTATAAGACTACTCAGTTCCCGGCACTAATTTGAATCTTGTGCTTCCTTTCTTGAGCTTATGAGATGTAAGTTAGTATGTTCAGGTGAAAATATTTGACTTTGCATACACTTCCAACAACACGAAAAAAACAAGAACCGTATTTTCAAAATATCTTCTCCTCTGGTCTGTAAATCTTTCCTCTTAATAAAGGATGCAGCACCACTTAAAACTTTGTTTGATTGTATCTCAACAGTCGCTCCTCGGGTTTCCTTGTCTTCCAATCGATTTGTGTCTGAGGAAGGACAAACCATCACCATCGCCTGCAGTGCAACTGGTCAGCCGCAACCTACTGTCACGTGGTCTAAAGCTATCGGCAGTTTACCAAGTAGAACAACTGTTCAGAATGGTGCCTTGAAGATTAACAACGTGTTACGGAGAGACGGAGGAACATACATATGTAAAACAGAGAACATTCTAGGTGCAGCAGAAGATACCATCCAACTGATGATATTCTCTCGTCTGCAGTTTAAAGTTCGTCCCCCAATACAGCTGACTGCTGTGATCGGGTTCCCAGTAAGCCTACATTGTGTGGCCGATAGTGAGCTAAAAACTACCGTCACGTGGATGAAGGATGGAAAGCCGTCACTTCCTGTAGACTCCAGTATTCTACACAACAACACACTCGTCATTTCCAGTCTCAAAACATCGCATGAAGGATCTTACACCTGTAAAGCGACCAATGCTGTATCGACTATTGAAGCAAACATCGACGTCAAAGTTATTGCATCCTCCTGTTCCGTGACACGGAAATTTATCAGCAGTTCAAGCGGAAACTACGTTATTGATCCAGACGGTACTGGTGGCCTGGCGCCGTTTACAGTCTACTGTGACATGAGTGACAAGAGTGGTGTTGGCGTGACAGTATTAAGTCACGACAGTGAAAGCAGAACATTACTAGATGGATATGAATATTTTGGTTCATACTCGCGCAGCATTCACTACTCAGGAGCAAGTCTTTCCCAGCTGGCCAGTCTTACCGATGTCTCTACACACTGTGAACAGTTTATTAAATATGAATGTTATGGCTCTTTACTTCGTTTTGCGATCAGTCCCTATGGCTGGTGGGTGTCACGTGATTCTAGTCAGATGTTGTACTGGGGCGGAGCCTCGCCTGCCAGTGAAAAGTGCGCATGTGGAATGACCAACTCGTGTGCAGATCCCAGTCGAGCGTGCAACTGTGACAAGAATGACTTTGTTTGGCGCGAGGACAGCGGTCTTCTTACTGACAAGTCAACACTTCCAGTCAAAGAGCTGAGGTTTGGAGATACAGGGACAGACGGTGCTGATTTTAACGGTAAAACGGTTGCTGACGAGAAGGGTTACCACACACTGGGTAAATTGAAGTGCTATGGGATAGCTCAGGCGTAAGAAATTTTAAAACTTGACAGTGCTGTGGCTTTTGGCATTTTTACTGCTAACGGTTAATTTTTTTTTCCGTTACAGTTTCCATTGTTTTATTTAAGGTCTTCCGACCATTCTGGGATAAAAATGTAGATTTAATTTTATAATTATTGTAGATATAGTTGATTGCTGCAATAAACTACATCTTCCACTTCCTTACAGCAGTAGAAAAATTTACATTTACAAAATAACAGAATTTTAAATTATTGTTAAAGCAAGGAGCAGCCATTCGATACAAGAACACGTGTGACCCATGCCATAAGTATACTTACTTGTACATGTTATAGCGCATACCGTATATACTTATTATAGCCTTTAACATAATCACCGCAACTAAATAAGTCTACTCATACAGTAAACTGAAAAACGTCTGAAAATAGTCAGAGCTATCAAAACATCGTGCTAAGGACACAGACCCTTCCGGCAGTTCCCGTTTGCCGAATTAAGAGGGGTCCTTCCCAACAGAGCTAGAGAACATCATGAACACTCTTGTTCTTATGCCATTTCAATTTAGCCTGCGCGCAGGCTCCCAAAGAAAAGGCGAGCGAAGCGAGCCGAGAAGGGACTAGGGGAGAATCTCCCCCTCTCCTCGCCTTCTTCCCTTCCCCCACCCCCTCCATTTTCTTGCCGCTTTCTTGTCGCCCCATCCTCGACCGAAGAGCCTGTTCACAGACTATTTCAATTTAACGAGAATTAAAATGCAAACAGCGGCAACAAACATAACACATGAGCTAGGCATGGTTTGAAAAAATAATCTAAAATGTACTTGACATTTCGCATGCTACATAAAGATGCGTGCTGTAGCATGCGAAACGTCAAGTAAATTTTTGATTATTTTTTCAAGCCGTGCGAAGTTCATGTGTTATGTTTGTTGCCGCTGTTTGCATTTTATTTCTCGTTAGATCTAAGGCCTGGTTTAAACGTCGCATTTTACATGCGCCGAATACAATACTAGAAATACTAATTCGAGTCGACTCGAATTAAAAAATTCGGCATTCGGTTTTAAACGTCGCATTTAATTACTGAGCGTTCAATTCCAAATATAAAAACCCCAAATTATCCGTCGTGGTTCAGGTTGTCCACAATACACAAAATCTGGTCATTTTTCGTTGTTGTTCCCCAAAGAACGGCGATGAACGGCAATGAAACTGGAACAGTCGAATATTCGACTAGGCTTGCATTTTATTCAAATCTACCGAATTTAATTGTTTTAAACGTCGCATTTTACAGGCACTTAATTCTGCAATTTGATTCGGCGCATGTAAAATGAGACGTTTAAATTTAATTCGATATTGTTGGAGGTTGTTCAGTACTTAACAAGTATTTATTGCGTTCGACGATGACGCAACCCTGATCTTGTGTAGCTAAGAAAAATCGAGATTTCGTTTCTTCCGCAATTTGCCTCGCTTTCGTTTCTTCTGCATTTTGCCTCGCTTTCGTTTCTTCTGCATTTTGCCTCGCTTTCGTTATTGGCCTCAGCTTGACGATCTCACTCGAGTGGCGTCGGTGGTACCTTACATGTATTTCGATCATGCAGCCATTGTCGACAGAGCGAGGGATTACCTTGAAGCTTGGCACTCAAGGCGAGACCCAACGTGGGCAATGAGCGTATTGACATACCATCAATTCGCAAGTCTCGCGTGATTCGATATTGCGCAACAATCGCTTTGTGACGTTTGCTATCTTAGCACGCGCCAATTAGTGAACCGTTAAAAAAGCCGTTACGGACTTTACTGCCTTTATGACATTTCAAACTGATGAAGACCGAAGATGTTCGGTCGAAACGTCTCCTGCATGGGGAAAATAACAATTTTTCACACAAGGCAAGTTACAAGTAGCACGTAGTTCATCAATGGCGAGCATATCGAACGCACTACATAATCTACGATTACTCCTAGTTTTAAAATATTCAGTTGTTTCCTTACAATGGTTGCCTTCATCATCACCATTGTTCTAATAATAATCAGTATTATGGACGTACAGAAACTCATTATGACATCATAACTGTCGAAGTCGTCATTGATGACATCGCCATTCATATAAATATCCTCCTCATCATCGTCATGGTCACGATCCCTTATTGGCATAATCATCATTAATATCTCTCCTTAATTATTGTTGTTAGTATCATCAGCGTCATCATTTTATGGTCGTCACCGTTGACATCATTATATTAATTATCATCATCATCAATGCCGTGATCATATTAAATCTTCTCAACACTAGACAGATATCCCGTATAACTGGTCGTCTTGATTCTATTTTTTCTTGCTCGTATTTGAACACCACACTATACATGTCACCTCCCAGTCTTTCAGCGAGCCAGCGATTCTTTATCACGGCCAGTTTTATAGAATCACACGTGAACTTCGCCTCGTAATTTGTATGGATGGCCCTGAAAAGAAAAAAAGGAATTTAAAATGAGCAGGTCCAAAAATATGCCTAACTTCAATTCAACGCAAGCTCTGTATTCAGAAAGCTCATGACAAAAAGAATAGTAAAAGTTTTCATTTGAAGATCATATTTTCAGCTAGGTCGCTCTTCACCTCTTTGTCAAAAGTGAAGTTTTATAGCTTTGTAGAAACATTTCTACTCGGCTGGCGGTCTTGACAAGTCACGTGATTCGCGTGGCAAACACGAGCTGTGAGCTGACATGTCAGATGATGTCACGCAGCGAGCAAGTGTGATTTGGGTACAAAGTGGAATCTTTAGACTGCTATTGTTATTTCAGGACTGCTATAAAGCATAAAGCACAATTAACTCTCAACAGTAAAGGTGTAAACAACTTTTCAAAGGGTATGGATTGTAGGAACGTCAATAACAACCTTAGACTTTACTAGGTAACGTAGTTAAAACAAAGGCGGACTAAGTAATTGTTTCAAGTTTATTTTTTAGTTCGAAATCCGATTCAATCTTCCTCTGTTGATACCATCCTTATTTATTTCTGGTTTGTTATAACCTCTTTGGTATTTGTCTAAATCTAATCCAGCGTAGCCTGCGTGCAGACGTCTCCATTTCCTTTGCTTCACGCGGAAAGCCGACGTCCCTTTCCGCGTGAAGCAAAGGAAATGGAGACATCTGCACGCAGGCTAATCCAGCGAGACTACGTGATTTAAAAAGCTTGTTTCTTTCTCAATCCGATTTAATCTCCGTCAGTTGAAGCCATCCATGATTATTTTTAGTGTTTTGCCTCTTCGGTGTTTTTCTACCTTTAAAAATCTATCGACTGAAGTTTCCTTCAGTTTGAAAGTAATTTTCTACATCAAGTGGCATAAATAAGCTGGAACAAACGGAAGTTGGACTACACACATACCACTAAAATGTAGTCCGGTGAATATGACAATCAGTTCTTGACAAGCAACGAATAAAAATGCTCAAAACACAATTATTTTATTTTTTTTATCATGTGCTGCAGTTGATGTAACAACGATAAACAGGCCCGGATGTTGATTGCTATATAACATGAAGTGGCTCTTCCTATTTTTTAAACTTGCCATTTCAAGATTATTATTTCATTCATTAAAACAAACTTCAACAAGATGTAAGATCTGTAGCTTTCAGCAGACACGGAATTGAAAGATATTGGTTCTTCTCATATAACTTCATTTCCTTTGAAACGGTTAAGCAACGTTGGCAATCAACCAAAACAAGCTGGGAAAGCGTTGTTTTTTATGAATATAGAAAGGGGTATTACCAAATCAATAATCAATGAAACTGAAACTAAAAGTTTACCAGGCCTGAAAAAGACCTGAAAAAAACGCACAGTAATGTTTTTGTACCGAACCACCAAAAAGATAGGCCTCTTTTCTCCAAAAAAAACAACAACAAAACAAACAAACTTTGTTTCTTATAAAATGTTTAATAGTTCCCCTTTGCGGTCTCAGCTGAGGTATCTAACCTTTCTATTGAAGGTTGACCCAACTCTCTCAAGTCAGTTGATACTGCTGATATTGATATTTAATCACGGCATCAGACAAATCCACGTTCCGTCAGCACGTACAATAATTCCATCGTTTTAGCAGTTTTTGCCCAGTATACAGATCTGCACACCGTAAAAGACTCGTAAGGAGCCCGTTATTTGTCGTGGTACACCTCAAGCGAAAAGGAACAAGGTTTCTCGTATAAAATCAGCTGTAAAATCCGTTTTAACAGATCAACGATGAACCAAGACAAACAAATTCCTCAGCAGACAAAGACGAGAAAATCACTCGGTAGTTTATGCGCCGTGTCCGGATTATTGTTGTCTATCGTGTGTTGCATCGCGCTTGTTCATGTGGAATTCAGGATACAAGAACATCATCGACTGCTATCACACCCGACAACATTCTGTGATCAGATTGAGGATGAAATCCTGCGAAAAGTAGAAAAGAATTTCAAGCGATGGGCAGCTGCGACAGACGAAAATTTGAGTGGAGAGAAAGGTAAGCTTTCACCTGACATATGTATTTCGCTCGTCTGTAGAATCAAAGGTTAATAAGAATATCTGAGTTATTTTTTCTCCCCCGCCCCAAGCATTTTGTTGTCTAAAGCACTTGCAAAGCGCACTGGTACGGGCGAAGCTTTCGATTTTAACGTTATTCTCTGAGGAAACATCAGTAATACCTTAAAGAACAAAACAAACGGGTGGGGAGTTTTTGTTAAAGTTTATTTCAAAGTACATTGTCTCCCAAATAAAGTGTCAGAGGAACGATTAAAAATAAAGAATGGAACTCATAGACAGTACAGTTATGGTGACGAAGAAATATCTTTTCAGTCGTTTTACGATGTTCACTTGCTCAAAACCGTGAGATGCCTGATTTTTGTTAACTTTGATTCCTGGCTTGCCTCGAGGCTAAGAATTCCTCAATCAAATCCTCGTATTTCCTGTTTGTGGGCTGGATGCTAGAAAAAAAGGTGATGAGCTTTGACCGATTGCTTCTATTTCCAGCGCAATTTACTGATCAGAACACAGCGTGAAAAGCACAAAAGGAAATTAGTATAGTAGAGTAAGCAAGAGCGCTGTTCAAAATCACCTCAACGAAAACACGCTTCCAGCACAGAAAATCTAAGGTCGAGAGAAGTCACACAGCTGTTTAAAGTTTAACGTTTTAAATCCCGAGCTTAGTTCAAGATATTTATTCTCCGTATGCGTTATTATGCATCGCTTTCAATGTTTCTTCCGAGAATTTCGTTTTACGTCAAGAAAATATCCCCCTGATGATTTGCTTAATTGTCATCACCAGTCTGGTTGACAATGTATGGACATGGTACGGAGAAATTATGCGCCGATCAATACTGTAAGGTTAAACTTCCAGTCAGTGCGGCGATGCTAGTCAGTGCTAGAAAGCCAAGCATTCTGAAACAAAATATTTATGTTAAAGAAGACAGAGGAGACAGACGAGACAATGGATTCAGCTACAAAAGCTAATTAATAAACACAAGTCAAGCCACTTATGGGAATGAAATATATTCATTAAGAGAAGTTATCAATCATGATCATGTGGTTTTTACAGGTTATAATTTACGTCGAGTTCACGGCCTTACAACTATATCAGCAGTCGTCTAACTACAGCTTTACTTCTCTCAGGAAACGAGGAAAGCGTTTCAAGACACAAACGAAGTATTTCATCCGTGAATTTACCGACAACCCCACAACAAACAACCTCTGACGTACGACTTATCAGAGAAGAGCTTCGCCAACTGCAGAAACAGATTAACGATCACGTGTTCTACCGAGCGGTACAAGGCCGGCGAGGAAGACCTGGGAGACCTGGACCTGAAGGACCTCCGGGTAAGCACGGCCCCATGGGACCTCAGGGACCAATGGGATTGAAGGGAGATCCGGGAATGCCGGGGAATATAGGACCACCGGGGCCTAGAGGACCCCAGGGAGTGAAGGGCGAGAGGGGCATGTCTATCACAGCTCCGTTTCTTCAGGCGCCTCTTGCTGGAATGACAGTCAATGAAGGCGAAACAGCAGTGTTGACATGCTCAGCAGACGGTCACCCAACTCCACGGATCACGTGGTCCAAGGTCAGCTCGTCACTTCCGGTTGGGCGTCACGTTGTGGAGTCCAGTGGAGCTCTGATTGTAAAGAACGTGAAACCAGAAGATGATGGAGTTTACAGCTGCAAAGCGGAAAACCTGCTGGGAAGTGTGAACGTATCGGCAAAATTAACAGTCCAATGTGAGTTTTATAAATACCTATATATTAAAAGCTTGTAATCATGATGAACGGTTTTGCATAAGTAATTGGCAATGCAAGTTTTGTGAAAGACAAATCCTCAGAAAAAAGATTATTCAGACCCACTTAGCTGAATCTTGTGCTAGCTAGCTTGGGCTTATGTTATGTATTTCGGATTCTGCATACACTCCCAGGAACTCACGAAACTTAGGTAGAGAATTACTCAAAAAGGAACAAACAAAAGAAAACAGAAAGTATTTATTATCTGTAAAACGGTCCTGTTGATTAAGGGCGCAGCTATATTTTAAACCTTGTTTGATTGTATCTCAACAGTCGCTCCTCGGGTTTCATTGTCTTCCAATCGATTTGTGTCTGAGGAAGGACAAACCATCACCATCGCCTGCAGTGCAACTGGTCAGCCGCAACCTACTGTCACGTGGTCTAAATCGATCGGCCGTTTACCAAGTAGAGCAACCGTAAAGAATGGTACCTTGAAGATTAACAAGGTGTTACGAAGAGACGGAGGAACATACATATGTAAAGCAGAGAACGTTCTAGGGGCAGCAGAAGGTACCATCCAACTGATGATATTCTCCCGTCTGCGGTTTAAAGTTCGTCCATCAGTACAGCTGACTGCGGCGATTGGGTCGCCTGTGCACCTGGCTTGTGTGACCGAGAGTGAACTGAAAACTACAGTCACGTGGATGAAGGATGGAAAGCCGTCACTTCCTGTAGACTCCAGTATTCTAAAAAACAACACACTCGTCATTTCCGGTATCATAAAATCACACGAAGGATCTTACACCTGTAAAGCGACCAATGGTGTGAGTTCTATACATGCAAGTGTCCAGGTTAAATCCACTGTTCCTCCTTCCTGTTCTGTGATACGGAAATACGTCAGTAGTTCAAGCGGAAATTACGTCATTGATCCAGACGGCACTGGTGGCCTGGTGCCATTTACAGTCTACTGTGGCATGAGTGACAAGAGTGGTGTTGGTGTGACAGTTATAAGTCACGACAGTGAAAACAGAACATTAGTAGATGGATATGATGGTGCAGGTGAATATTCGCGCAGCATTCACTACTCAGGAACAAGTCTATCCCAACTGGCCGGTCTTACTGATGTCTCTGCACACTGTGAACAGTTTATCAAATATGAATGTTATGGCTCTTTACTAAATTTTGCGAGCTTTCCCTATGGCTGGTGGGTGTCACGTGATTCTAGTCAGATGTTGTACTGGGGCGGAGCTTCACCTGACAGTCAAAAGTGCGCATGCGGAATGACCAACTCGTGCGCAAATCCCAGTCGAGCGTGCAATTGTGACAAGAATGACTTTGTTTGGCGCGAGGACAGCGGTCTTCTCACTGACAAGTCAACACTTCCAGTCAAAGAGCTGAGGTTTGGAGATACAGGGACAAACGAGAAGGGCTACCACACACTGGGGAAATTGAAGTGCTACGGAATAGCTCACAAGTGACAAGATTTAAAATAACCAAATAACCCTAACCCTAACCCTAACCCTAACCCTAACCCTAACCCTAACTATGTTATTGATCAATGGACGGCGTAGAATGCCTTCTTTTATAATGTCAGGCCGTTTTTGTTTGATTTTTTTAGCAAGGGAATAGTTCCATCGATATGGAATGCCATTTTTTATGTTAAAACCAAGAAGTTTCGGAATTCCGCAGGTTTTAATATTTTGGACTTTTACTCTTTATGAAGTAACGGATGCTTACTGCAGTGACAACGAACCGAATAGACGGCTGAGTGAGCAGCCTAACATGTGCGTAATGCACCTGTCAATGTTAAGCCCCAGGGTAGGGGGGGGGGGGGGGGGGGCGGGCTACCCACGGGAATTTGACATCATGAAGCTCTCCCAGGGTAGGGATTTTGACATCTAAAATGGTATGCTGGGCTAGGAATTTAAGTGGATGTATGGCAAATTTGACATTCACTAGGTGCCCAGGGGTGGGGAATTTGACTTTGGCTTCCAGAAAATGTCAAAATCCCCTGAATCTTTGTGTAAATAATAGACGCAATCTGCATCAACGGCAAACTGAATGAACTTATGATAAACTTATCATAAACTTATGATCGAACTGGGCAGATGTAATAATACGCCCAGAGACAACAGGCTTTGCCCAGTCTGTGATTGTATAATCAAACCGAAGATGAAATTCATTTTCTCCTTTATTGTTCCAAATACGCAATAATAAGAAATAATTTTTACAAGAAAATACAACCTTTCGTTCTAAATGTTAGCCGGCTACCACACGATATTGTAACAATTTACAGTCATGCAAAATCAATGTTCACGCGATTTGGTGTTCGATTTCTGTTTCTTGAAACCTCTGTCTATTTCGTCTTTATGTCAAATAAACCTAGTCAGCTAGATCAAAGTGGCTCACAACCACTTTCAATCTCTTTATACTGAATATTTTGTAATTGCCGTTGTTGCATAAGCATTTTATAAAGTAACTTGTAGAGTTAACTCACGTTTTATGATGCCCGTTAAACGACCAAAACATGTCTCTTACTAATAATTAAAGTCAATCTGCTTCTTATATCTAGATCTCTTGTAACATCTTTTCTAATTTGACAAACATTGAAGTAAGTTTGGGAGATTTCGAAACGTAGAAGTAATAATATTTGGGAGATTTCGACAGTTAATGTTGTTGAACGGAAGAATAAACAGCCAGACAGACGCATAAGCACCTGAATGCCTGAGCAAACAAACCGGACAGACAAGAGTAACGAAAATCACAGAAAGCCATCTATGCAAATGACCGACTATAGGTTTTTACTCGCTAGTTACCTGTTGTCTTTGTGATGTTTTATTAGTTTAAGTAAATTATCTTTGATATTTAAACAAAGGAATTTAGTGAGCTCACTAATAAGTTATCTTGAATTGGAGTAGAAACAGCAGTACGAGTTTTAATTCAATGTTAAACGGCGAATTAGATGGGCATACCTACAGTCTAAACATGGAGAACCGATTCCCGATTCCATGGGGACTAACCGTTCATCCTCATTTGCAGCCCTAACTCAAGAAAAACACGAAATGTCAGCTTTTCGTTTTATATAAGAGGCTCAAATAGGCGTCTCTGGAGGAAGAGGAGGGAAAGTGCACGGACTATAAAGGGAAGAGTTATATCATATTTTTTGCCTGCAGTCAAATCCTCGTGTAAAGCTTTCTAAAGCTGTAACGCTGGCTAGGTGCCTCAATCGCACGATTTTGTTATATTTTTGTACTAGTCTACGACAAAATTTCCAAGATTTAGAACTCTTTTTCATACCATAAAATGCTTTTTATTGAAGATACATCGGCCTATTCATATATATATAATATACATAAATACAGTCTTAAAAACAGACTTCTCTCTTCAGTTAAAAAAAGAAAATTTTGGATTGCTTTCAATTTTCCCGCTTTCCCCATGCTTTTTTGTTTCCGCTTGTTGATATTTCAGTCCTTAGATATTGATGGAACTTGTTCGGCAAAGAGTAAAGTTTTATCCCCGAGCCATGTTTCAGTACTTTTAAAGTTGAAGATCCAGCAAGTATTATATCCCGCATACAAAGAAATGCACCCATATTAAAATATTCACTTATTTCCTTATAGTTGTCGTACTCATCATCACCATTATCCTCGATTGTCATTATGATGTCATAACTGTCGATATCATAATTCATGACGTCATCTTTAATATAAATGTCCTCACTCATCGTCATCATCTCTTATTGGCATAATCGTCATCAATATCTCGCCTTCACTATTTTTGTTGACATCATCATCAACGTCATCAATTTTGGTGTCGTCATCGTCGTCATCATCATCAATGCATTGTCATGATCATAATGAATCTTGTCAACACTAGACAGATATCCCGTATAACAGGCCGTCTTGATTCTAAACCGAAGCCTTTTTTTCTTGCTCGTATTTGAACACCACACTGTACATGTCACCTCCAAGTCTTTGAGCGAGCCAGCGATTCTTTATCACGACCAGTTTAATAGAATCACACGTGAACTTCGCCTCGTAATTTGTATGGATGGCTCTGAGAAGAAGAAAAGAAATTTAAAATGAGCAAGTCAAAAAAAAAACTTCAAAATGTGCCTAAGTACAAACGAAGTTCAGTTTACCTGCCCATTCCTTCCAAGATTAAGAGATCTGCATCTCTACATTTCAGCGCAAGCTCTGTATTCACTCTCCTGAAAAGAAACAATAGCAAAAAGAAAATTAAAAATGTTCATTTTAAAGATCATATTTTCAGCTTGCTCACTCTTACAGACCTTAAAGAGGGCAATTTTCACCGCTTTGTTATCAAATATTTTCGGTTCACTAAGTTGTTAGTAAGTTAGCTTTGTAAAACCTGTAAAACCATGAGCATCACGTAACACACCAGTGTGATTTGGGTGCAAAGTGGAATCTTCACGTTTGGATTGCTATTGATATTTCAGGACTGCTATTAAGCATAAAGCAAAATTAACTCTCAAAAGTAAAGGTGTTGCAAACGTAAACAACTTTTTAAAGCGTAAGAATGGTAGGGAAGTCAATATCATCCTTACACCTTACCAGGTAACGTAGTTAGAACAAAGGAGACTACGTGATTTCTTCAAGTTTTTCAGTTCGTAATCCAATCCGATTAAATTTTCCTCTGCTGATACCATCCTTATTTATTTTTGCATGGTTTATTATAACCTTTTTGGTATTTTTTTAATTAAAAATCGAGGGAGACTGCGTGATTTCTTCAAGTTTTTTTTAGTTCGCAATCCGATTTAATCTTCCTCTGTTGAAACCATCCTTGATTATTTTTAGTTTTTTACCTCTTCGGTGTTTTTCTACCTTTAAAAATATATATCGACTGCCGTTTCCTTCAAGTAACTTTCTACACCAGAAGAATGACTTAAAATAATGTGTCATAAATCCTTTAACTTTCTCTAAAGCTGGAACGAACGGAAGTTGGACTTCACACATACCATTAAAGTGTGATCCTGTAAATATGACAGTCAGTTCTTGACAAGGAAAAAATACAACTGCACAAAATACAGTTATTTTTTATTCATTTTTGTCTCGTGTCGTCATGACGTTGTCATGACGACACGAGAATATGCGAGGGGGAGAAGGTGCATTCCAAGGTGCATTCCATGCGTGTTTGCTTTGTGAGGCCGCGGAATTTTCCCGCCATATCAATATTTTTCCCGCCATGTCAAGATTTGCTTTGTGAGGCCGCCGGAATCTCATATCAAAGAACAGATAATGTTTCTTTAACAAAGAGGTCGCATCGCGCTGGTTTAACAAACTGTAGGTTAGGAGTATTTATTGTAAAGGGCTTATTATGTGAGATGCAGGCACGCTTTACTGTTCTTAAAATTTATTTCTTTTCTTTTACGTTTATTGCTGTAGTAAGTTCACAGTCTTGTACGGTTCTTCTGATTCGTCTATCAAGCGCAACAAATTCGGTGCACTCGCACGATGATATAAAGTGTTGATGTTATCTGTAAATAAACGACATGCAATGCACGCAGAAGAGATGGCGTTTTTTTATGAACTTGCAGCGAACGAGCAAATTCTTAGCTGTCCAACAGGCAATCTAAATGGAACAGAAATAAGGCCCCTTTTAGCTGGCGACAGTACTTAACGAACTGGCTAGTGAAACCCTACCCGGACAGAACACGCCTGACTCAGGAGCAGAGAAAGTTTAACTTAAAGTTCGGTACGCTACGATCTGTAGTGGAACGAGCATTTGGCATGTTGAAAGCTCGTTGGAGAATTGCGTTGAAAAAGGTTGAACAGAAAAACGAGACCCTAAAACTGTGTTTGCTACGTGAGTATTGCACTTGCACAACATTTGTTTTGAATGGGTGACCTATGGCACGGATAACAACGATCCAATAACAGAAAATAAACGATTAGATAAAGACAATGATTTTGATGCTAAATCTTTAAAAATGTCTTTTAAGCCAGCAAGTATGGCCGTTTGTTTGTTCCATTTGCCTGCTCTTGGCGTCACGGAACATTTCAGCCGATCGTTCAAATCTTGCGTTGTCCTGTTCCATCCTCTTTTGTTTTCACACATTTCAATAAAAGAACTCCAGGAACTCTGCTAGTCTGGAGTCGTACTTTCTCGCCTTTCTTTTCTCAGGCAGTTCTGATTCATGGAGAGAAACACTTACACTTTCGATTTGCGAAGCCTCGTTTACACTCGGCTCTGAGGTAAAGGTAGTGACTCATTTGATTGCCGTTTTAGATGGATCGATGTCCCACCACCGGCACCTCAACAAAGATGTCGAAATAGGGGAAGCCTTCTATAATTTCCTGAATTCCAGCTTCTCCAGTCGATTGAGATCGCTGCTTTAACTGCTTGAACCCGTACTCTAGATTCTGCTGCCGTTTCTTCACCTGCTGTAGCATTCTCTGGCTTTCTGGACACCTTTCTTTATACAAAGAATAGATATCGTTCCAGAGTTTGATTTTTTCTCTTTGTGAAACTCCCCACAGCTTACTGAATTTTGGCGCCTACGCTTCAAGAAGTTCGTGCGTTTCTTCCTCAGTCCAGTCAGCAGACTTAACGCGAGGTTTTTTCGGCGTTGTGTTCAGTTTACGACCTTTTACATGAATAGATTTACTACAGTACGTCGGAAAATGCAAACAAGTATTTTTTTTTGCTATTAGTTATAGTGATGGATAGCATAAAAAGACCAGACAGGAAAATGGTAATGTACAATATTGCTTCGAACTTTTAGAAGGATCGGTAAAGCCACTTAGTGAAAAATTGACTGCAAAAAGCCGTCGGGCTAAAATTAAACTTACGCTTTAGCGTGAATAATGCAGGATCTCGCGGCTTCAAAAATATGCAGAATTTTGAAGCTTTGATACATATTTAGTAGCTACATCTTGAAATGAGAATTAATCTAAAACAAAACTTCCTTCAAGTTTCTTTCATTTGCCCAGTTTACGTTTCGAATTTTACGCTTCTGAAGCGTATTGATTTGAAAAGCACATGGTGACATCTCCTGCGGCCGACTTACCATCGCGTTGTTGTTTATTTAATAATTGTGCTCAGTTTACGACCTTTTACATGCAAAGGTTTACAACTGTACTTCGGAAAATGCAAACAAAGACTCAACAAGTATTTTTTGGGTATTAGTTATAGTGATGGAAAGCATGAAAAGCAATGTGAGTGTTAATTATGTGGAAGGAATTCAGTAGTTTTCCGCTATCTCACGGCACCATGATTCGCAAATTATTATCCCCAATTACCGCTTTTCTGTGCCAAGATAATACCACTGGTGGTTAAATCTCAGTGACAGTTGTACAGAATGAAAACCTACCTTTCACCAGAGTGTTTTGAACTAGTTTTATACTTTGTAGAAAGAGTTCGTGTTTTTGCGAGTTGTTAAAATGACGCGCGAAGGTGAAGACATTTTTTTTTACCGTCTTCAAGTTTGGTTTGGGATCAATTTATCAAGGTTGATAATTAACATTTTAAATCATGAACTGGTCTTTCAGCGTGTCTAGTTGTAATAACCGTTTACTTCAGAAAGGAATTATTTGTCTGAATTTAGTACGCATATGGTATATTTTTTCCACTCGTTTTTGGGGGGCTGGGTGCGCGCTAATTAGCCCCCCCCCGGGGGGGGGGGGTACTCCCATATATGGGCTATATAGGTATGTGCCGCGGGATAGGGTATGTTTTTTGAGGTTCTCGGTCCTTAAATAGGGCGGGAAATAGGGTATCACTTTTTTTCCTTTTGGCATTGTGTCCACGGTGTGATCCTTAGATAGGGTACCTTAATTCTATCAGCTAAAATAAACGCCCACGTCAGTAAGTATTAACAAAGCGATTTTGAAAGATTTGAGCTTTGCCGTGCGCGGTTAGCCGTTTTTTGAGTCGTCACGCAATGCTTCTCCTCCCATTGAATAGGGTGTCAATATTTTCGGGTTTGGGCCTTAGAAAAGGTATTAATTTTCGTTTTCTTTATACTTAGATAGGGTCAGGGTTTGAGAACGTTCGCGGCACACCCCTATCCGAAATTTAGGGGAGTAGCCTTCTGGACTGTCAGGCAATGGGTTTTAATGCATCGCAAATCGCTTTCAATACTAACATTTCCCCAATGCATACTCCATGGAAAATAGTCGAATCTCGAAGAGATCTTTGATTATGGACAGAAATTACTTTTGGTTCTTCTTTAGCTAACAGTATCCTAGCTCATTTCGGTGAACTGGGCATAACTTAAATTTAACTTTAATCAATCTTGTGGTGTAATTGGCTATCTCTTTGTTTGTTTTAAGCATTTAATGAAGCGCCCTCCACAAAGCAAGTTATGGCCTTATGAATGACATTGTGTTACGTGACATATGGCAGGTCTGAGATGTTTCAGTGTCTTGCGTGACACTTTTTGCTTGTCATGGCTGCTGACTCGTATCCAGCCCTGAATGACGTTATGTACAGTGAATTTGTGATCTTGTCAGAAAAAGTAGCAGATTTATGTCCAGAAATAAGGTGAGTGAATCTTAGTTTTGTTAAATCTTAGAAACTATGACATAGACTAGTATCGAAAATATAAGCAAACATGAGCACGCAGATTTGATTGCAGAGGATATCGTATAATTCTTTCTTTTACAGTTCGCATCACTTCCCTTACACCCACTCTATAAACGCCAGGAGCCTCTCATAGACACCCATTTCAAATGTTGTCGGATGAAAGCGTTACAAGGCTACGCGACAATACCGAATTGTGTATATCGGTAGAGGAAATGTACAGTTTGTATTTTTACAGATGATATGTTTTCCCTCATTAGACCTTGTACTGTAGCTTTACTGTTACATAAAGTTGAGTTTTAAATTTTTCATTACATTCAGTATGGCTAAAAGTAACTTGTTCCCGCGTGTCTGAGGAAGAAAACTATCTAAATCACATTTTCCATGTCGCTATATCTTACTTCTATTCAGCACGGACAGCAGCCCTCTTCTTCTTCAATCCACAGTAACTTTCGGTCTTGTCGCGTAAGCTTGAATCCAACAATAATATTACATATAATAGTTGTAAACAAGAAACTTGAATTTTCTTTTCTTCTCGAATTAGAATGGTTAGTCCCCATGGAATCCCCATGTTTAGACTGCAGGTATGCCCATCCAATTCGCCTTTTGACACGAAATTAAAACTCGTATTGCTGTCTCGTACGCATTACAATACGATCAGAAAAAAAAAAAATAATAAAATCTTTTTTTCCTGCTTGACATTATTTTAAAGAAGAAATGCCTAAGCGACCTATTGATTAATAGTACTGTCAAGTTTTAGAATTTGCTACTCGTGAGCTATCCCATAGCACCTCAATTTTCCCAGTGTGTGGTAGCCCTTCTCGTTAGCAACGTTATTATCACCATATACACCTGTATCTCCAAACCTCAGCTCTTTGACTGGAAGTGTCGACTTGTCAGTAAGAAGACCGCTGTCCTCGCGCCATACACCGTCATTCTTGTCACAGTTGCACGCTTCTCTGGGATCTGCGCACGAGTTAGTCATTCCACATGCGCACTTTTTACTGTCAGGTGAGGCTCCGCCCCAGCACAACATCTGACTAGAATCACGTGACACCCACCAGCTATAGGAATGTGCAAGGAGCAAAGACCCGTAACACTCATATTTAATGAACTGTTCACAGTGTGCAGAGACATCAGTAAGACTGGCCAGCTGGGATAGACTTACTCCTGAGTAGTGAATGCTGCGCAAGTATGAACCCTCTCGTTCATATCCGTCCACCAATGTTCTGCTTTCACTGTCGTGACTTATAACTGTCACGCCAACACCACTCTTGTCACTCATGTCACAGTAGGCTGTAAATGGCCAAGACCACCAGCGCCATCTGGATCAATGACGGAATTTCCGCTTGAACTGCTGATAAATTTCCGTATCACAGAACAGGAAGTAGCAACAATGGACTTGACCTGAACACTTGCTTGTATAGAGGACACAGCATTGCTCGCTTTACAGGTGTAAGATCCTTCGTGCGATTTCCTGACACTGGAGATGACGAGTGTATTGTTTTGTAGAATACTGGAGTCTACAGGAAGTGACGGCTTTCCATCCTTCATCCACGTGATTATTAGTTTCAGGTCACTCTCCGCCAAACAAGGTAGACGCAAAGGCCACCCACCCAATCCCAGTAGTTCCTTATCCCACCTGCTGACTCATTAGCATTAAGGTGTGGGGAGACTCCTGTCGAGCAGAAATGACAGGGAGCACAAGAGTAGATGAGTCAGCAAGAGGGGTGGGAGGGAGGGCCGACCAGTTCCTAGATGTCTTCGCGAAATGACACACTTTGCATTAATTATCATATCTTTTATAATGCCACTGAGTCATCACGTGGGATAATGAATATTACATGAACTGTGAATAGTTCCTTATCCCACCTGCTGACTCATTAGCATTAAGGTGTGGGGAGACTCCTGTCTCGCCACACCTTGGAGCACCAGTGTTTGATGCTAACAATCACTGCCAGTCCTTATCAAATATTCACACATCCCTTCTCCCAATCCTTACAATTCCTCAGTCCTTAATTTATTTCCTCCCATGCCTAATCATATTCATGTCCCAGTCCTAACTCAATATCAATTTTCAAACAGAGAAATGCCCCAGTTAACGGCTGATAGTCGAATAGAATCCCGCTAATCTATTTTGTTTTTGGGTAGCTAGAGATCACGAGAGTCTAAAGAGAAATACGCAAACCCATCCCTCTCTCCACCCGGGCAAAATACTGAATAGTGTTTTGCCATTTAAGACGTCCTTAAGTCCACATGAGATGGTATATCAGGTGTGTGAGTTCCCGCCAGCACAAAAAAGATCACTAAAACACTCCGGAAGGCACTTCGCAGGCAATAAAGAGTAATAAGGCGCGAAACGAAGATATAAAGAAACGAGCTAACAGGAGAGCCCGGCTCGAGCTGCGTTTAAATTAAACAGCTAGGGCGGCAACAATCTTACCCGAAGCAAAATAGATAAGCCCCGCGCAAGGGAACCCACAGCTGGTCGCAAATAAAAAGGTAAACTTCTATTACTTTAACTGGACCAGCAAGAGGAAATAAGTTAACGAAGCGATATCGATCCATCAGTGGTGATTATAATATGCCTTCTCTTTGTGGTAACTATAGAAATTCTGGATTTTCACCCTTACAAGATCGGCAGCTCTGTTTAGCAAAAAATAGGGTTTTGAAGAAAGCAGATCCGCTTTGGGGTCAATCTCGGACTTTGCGACAATTTTGGGTGAGTTCTACTATTATGTAATCAGTAAGGAGAAACGGCTCAGCTTGAGGTAATGAATAGCATAGAATGCCTATTGTTCTCGGGACATTTATTTACAGCTGGAGAAAAGTGTACAGGTCTCTCATGACGCTTGTTAATATTCAAAGATGCTTCGAACAAGCCGATTTGATTGTTTGCTATGAACGCACGACAATACTCATTAGCTCATGATGAGGCGGTAAACTAAACAATGAACACAGCGCCTATTGTTTCTTTGTTTCAATGAACTTAACAGGCTTTTTTGAAAATATGTCACCACACGAGTGACATCGGAAACAAAGCTCATTCCATTGATGTTCATTGTACCTGGGCGACGATTGTGTCGTGAATACAAACAATTCAGGTTCTCACCTGTAGTTGTTCCTCCCTAACGGACAAAAAGATAATCCTTGACCGTTAAATCGGTGACGCAGTTACTATAGCGTAGAAGTCCCGACGTCATCCGAGCCGTGGCCCAAGACCACGAAAAAATTACTCACATACGCACTTACGTGAGTTTTTTTTTTTTTTTTTTTTTTTTTTTTTTTGGTCGTCCCAGCGCTAGGCATGATTTAAATACACCTCTGTTTTCCCCCCGAATATTACAGATAAGGAAACTAACCACGTACACATTGCCTGGTGTTGCAACTGCGGTTCCTAAAGCAGCAACAAGTTTTATAAACAGGGATGCGAGCTCGTTCTCTAAAGGTCCTAACGAGGAATTTTGTTTACAATATAGGTTTGACTGCTTTCGACTGAGTAAAGCTTCTCCCCAAGTCCCCATCCGTGTAAGATCTACAGGAGCGTCAACAGTTGAAAGGTTGGCAGTCGTGTGCCGGATCTAGGTCTTCTCCACCTTTATATAGGAAGTAAGACGTTTCAGGGCCCTAACCCGTTTGTCTCTCATAACAATACTAACAAGAGCCATCAGATCATTGAACTCTGCCTGAACAAGAAGCCCACCTATTGGTGACAGCATGTTTTGTTATGTTTATTATTATGATTGTTTGTTTTGTTACTTTTTTTTTTTCGGGTGACTTGAAAACCAATTCCCTGTAACCATTCCAGACGCTACGTAGAGCATGGACAAAGCACTGTTTTTTTTTGTTGTTGTTGTTGTTGTTTTTTTGACGAGGTAAAATGAAATGAGTGACTTAGGTGAGGTCCCTGGAACGAGAACCTCCTACATGCCGAGTGTGACACATCGCCAGGTTGTCCACTTGGAAATAAACGCGATGCGATACGATACGTCAGTGAATAACAACCACGCGACAAGGAATATGACCAGTCCAAGAAGCGCCAGAAATCTTATTGTCTCAGCAGGGGCGAAAGGGGACATCTTGTTACCCAGCGACCGATCCAATGGCGGACGCTAATCTTTTCTGTACGTGCGCAAATTTTGCTTACTTGGCTTGCGGAATTAAAGCTTCAAAGTGCGAGTCGATCATCAAACCCACGTATAACATTCGCCCAAATTGGTTTTAGAACACACTCCGTCACGAAAAAGTGTAGCTCAGCTCACACATAACCAAACTCGACCCACGATGTAAGCGATGGCGTCGCCGAACACCTGCTAAGATGCACTATCTCGCAGATGTATTGGTTTCGACCAAATCCAGCTCGGTACAAAGTTCTTCCACCAGGACTGTGACAAGATATAAGGATCAAGCAACACCGAGATCCCAAAGATAACTAATAGCCGCCAGGTCGATAAAGCAATAAATGAGCAAATAATTCTTTCAGCAAAACAGGAGTATCGCATAAAGCAACAACCGACCATTACCTTCAAAACCAACGTACACACTAGACTCTCCCGTTAAAAGCTTACTGAACTCATCCAGTTGGTCATAAGATACATCAAATAAACATAGCGTCGTACTTCAGCCAATTTATCCAGAGAAAACTGTGAGAATGGGGATAGCCCGACATCCCACAGCTCAGAAACCGAGCGTAAAAACATACGCGAAGCTGTGACTGTTTCCCTGTGAGAGGTAAACAACCCAGAGTGGTTCATTCGCAGTCATCTTAACCATACGTTTTACCATCCTAGTCGGAATGCAGTACTAAATCTCCTTCGAAATGAAAAGGGGCTATCGTATCCCCTAATAGGGCGCGGATAATCCGGGATATTCATTGAATAATCCTAGAGACGTTGCCCGGAATACCTTCCCCAATCCTATCAGACATGCAGGATAATGCTTCACGCTCCGAGAAGGTTACGAATCTCCCCTGCAATGAATCGAACACATCCAGAATCCCGAAAAGGCACTAAACTAGGTGTCGCCGCTCGCGGCATAGAGCTCTTTAAGGTTGGTCAAAACACTGTTCACATTCGTCATCTCCTCTAGGCCTGGAGTCGGGGTTCCGTCCGACCAGACGCAATGGATTTCCCTCTCTACAGCCGTTTGCTGAATCTTAAAGAACGTAAAAGTATCCTTCAACATTTACAGCCTTTTGCTTGGTGTTACAATAGAGCGAAATACATAGCAGGCATCAGCAACGGCTGAAAATTGCTCTTCCACGACCACCCCCCGACCCAGGCCTAGAGAAGATGACTGCCACTGCCCGACAAGTCGAAGCAACAAGGGATGCCATAATTGACAATCGCTTGCGGCGTCATCTCTCAAGACCCAGATTGATGAAAGAAAACTAACATACATATCCCTGGCGACTGCGATACGCTCTAGTTTTCAAGATTCTCCGACACTGACAAACACATGATTTATTACAAGTACAGTGCAATTAACCTTTGTATAGTTACATACATGCATACTTTGTTGTATAGCTCCCCCTTGGGGGCTCTTCCGCCATACAGAAATTAAATGACATTACACGCTTCTACAAGCCGATCAAACACGGAATACAGGAACTGTACTCAGTGGCCGAAAACTATCTGCCAGGAAATGTATCATAACTTTGAGTTGTCCTACAGTATACGTTATAGAAATTAATGGCCTCACAGCGAATACCCTTTTTCATTACATTTGAGATTGCACCTATGAAGTTGATCTCGATCAGTTTCACATCTGGCTCTATGCATTGATTACAACATCCCCTCGACACAGTAACTACGAGGATGATTTAACTTCTCGATTTATCAAGCTCACAGCATACTCCGGCCGCTCACTTCAGTCGTTGGACTCACAAAGATACACGTTCGCAGTAATCATTGTGTTAACAAAGACCCCATCTGATCGACAGTTCCATTGAGCTCATAAAGATATCCATTTTTTTTTTAACGCATTGCATTTACAAATAGACCCTCTAGACTTTCCGTTGGGTAAACCTAGACACCTCAGTTTAATGGGTTAACGGAGAAAGTTATCTACTTCTCTCGTTGGGTCGCTGAAATATCTCTGGGCTCACACAGAAACCCGATCTCGTCTCTTTGGGAGTTACAAAGATATCCCTGGGCTCACTAGAAACCCTAACTCTTCTTCTTGGGATTCACACAGATATCCCTGGGTGCACACAGAAACCCAAGCTCTTCTCTTTGGGGTTCACACGGATATCCCTGGGCGCACACAGCAACCCAATCTCTTTTCTTTGGGATTCACACAGATATCCCTGGGCGCACACAGCAACCCGATCTCTTTTCTTTGGGATTCACACAGATATCCCTGGGCGCACACAGCAACCCGATCTCTTTTCTTTGGGATTCACACAGATATCCCTGGGCGCACACAGTAACCCGATCTCTTTTTTCTCTTTTTTTGTTTGTTTGTTTTTTGGGATTCACACAGATATCCCTGGGCGCACACAGTAACCCGATCTCTTTTTTCTTTTTTTTTTTTTTGTTTGTTTTTTGGGATTCACACAGATATCCCAGGGCGCACACAGCAACCCAATCTATTTTTTTTTTCTTATTTTTGGGATTCACACAGATATCCCTGGGCGCACACAGCAACCCCATCTCTCTTTTTTTTTCATTTTTTGGGATTCACACAGATATCCCTGGGCGCACACAGCAACCCGATCTCTTTTCTCTGGGATTCACACAGATATCCCTGGGCGCACACAGCAACCCGATCTCTTTTCTTTGGGATTCACACAGATATCCCTGGGCGCACACAGCAACCCAATCTTTTTTTTTTTTTTTTTTTTTGTCTTATTTTTGGGATTCACACAGATATCCCTGGGCGCACACAGCAACCCAATCTCTCTTTTTTTTTTCATTTTTTGGGATTCACACAGATATCCCTGGGCGCACACAGCAACCCGATCTCTTTTCTCTGGGATTCACACAGATATCCCTGGGCGCACACAGCAACCCGATCTCTTTTCTTTGGGATTCACACAGATATCCCTGGGCGCACACAGCAACCCAATCTTTTTTTTTTTTTTTTTTCTTTTTTTTGGGATTCACACAGATATCCCTGGGCGCACACAGCAACCCGATCTCTTTTCTCTGGGATTCACACAGATATCCCTGGGCGCACACAGCAACCCGATCTCTTTTCTTTGGGATTCACACAGATATCCCTGGGCGCACACAGCAACCCAATCTCTCTTTTTTTTTTCATTTTTTGGGATTCACACAGATAGCCCTGGGCGCACACAGCAACCCGATCTCTTTTCTCTGGGATTCACACAGATATCCCTGGGCGCACACAGCAACCCGATCTCTTTTCTTTGGGATTCACACAGATATCCCTGGGCGCACACAGCAACCCAATCTTTTTTTTTTTTTTTTTTTCTTTTTTTTGGGATTCACACAGATATCCCTGGGCGCACACAGCAACCCGATCTCTTTTCTTTGGGATTCACACAGATTTCCCTGGGCGCACACAGCAACCCGAGCTCTTCTCGTTGGGATTCACACAGATATCCCAGGGCGCACACAGCAACCCAAGCTCTTCTCGTTGGGATTCACACAGATATCCCTGGGCTCACACAGAAGCCCTACCATAAAAAGGCACATTAACCCGAATAAAACTGCTAAGAATTTTACATGTAGAAATGTCACAACTGCGAATTAAAAGAAACACAAGATCCCGCCAAGTGAAATGAAAGCCGACCGAGGTCCCAAGGGAAAAAATACGCCAACAAAATACATGCAAAAACAAAAACCGACGTGAAAACCGCCCGAGGTCCCAAGGGAAAAAACACGAACCGAATACATGCAAACACGTGAACCCAAAATACCGGGATAAAGCGAAAACAACAAACCGCACCAAAACTAAATGCGAAACTAACAAGCAAACCGAGCATAAACCCCCGAAGCAGGATAAATAAAATGAATTTCAAACCTCGCAGAACTAGCTGTAGCAATCCCAGCGTTGTGCTTCGAACCAAAAGTCGCGTCTGAAGTCTTCACCGGAATGACTGGAGCAGAAAAATTAAATGGACGCAGTGGACAGCCCTTGAAGCCTTTCCAGAAATATGAGAAACTGCGCTTGCAGATGTTGGAGCCTCTTGAGGTTCGAGTGACAGCACGGCCGTAAGAAATTCTCGGGAAGTGGTTTGTACCGGCCGTGCTGTCGCAGGGTTTAGTCCGACCAGCTCCCATGATGTCTTCGCGAAATGACACACTTTGCATTAATTATCATATCTTTTATAATGCCACTGAGTCATCACGTGGGATAATGAATATTACATGAACTGTGAATAGTGAGCTGTTTGGGAGGACGAACTTTAAACTGTAGACGGGAGAATATCATGAGTTGGATGCTATCTTCTGCTGCACCTAGAATGTTCTCTGCTTTACATATGTATGTTCCTCCGTCTCTTCGTAACACGTTGTTAATCTTCAAGGTACCATTCTTTACACTTGCTCTACTTGGCAAACTGCCGAAAGCTTTAGACCACGTGATAGTAGGTTGCAGCTGACCAGTTGCACTGCAGGCGATGGTGATGGTTTGTCCTTCCTCAGAAACAAATCGATTGGAAGACAAGGAAACCCGAGGAGCGACTGTTGAATCAATCAATCCAAGTTTACAATGGTGCTGCGCCCTTAATAAACAGGAAAGATTTACAGACCAGGGGAGAGGATCTCTTGAAAATACGGTTCTTTTTCTTTCCCAGTTCCTTGGAGTGTATGCAAAGTCAAATATTTTTTACCAGAATATACTAACTTTCATCTCATAAGCTCAAGATAGGAAGCACAAGATTTAACTAAGTGGATCTGAATAGTCTTTTTGAATTTTTGTTATTGTGAAAATTGGTAGTTTACAACTCACATTATTCCCAAATTTGACGTAATGAATATATGAACGATATATATGAACTGCGGATTAATTATGAAATAAATGAATTGATTCTCGCAGTGTGTAAGCAATTTCAGCTTTTTTTAGGCTACAACGGGATTCGAGTCCACGACTTCCGCGATACCAACGTGATGCTCTACCAACTGAGCTATGAATCTGGATGGCGTAATTTATATATGAAAGACATATACGAACTGCGGATTAATGATGAATGAAATTATCCTCGCAGTTTGTAAGAAATTCAAGGCTATAGCGGGATTTGAGCCCATGAACTCCGCGCTACCGGTGTGTTGCTCTACCAACTGAGGGGCGTGTTTTAAAACACGAAATGACGAAATAGCGAAATGATCGCCGGATATTAAAGATAAGAGCGAGAGTTATCAGGGTATGTACTAAAACCCGAAATGAAACAAAACTTGCGTGCGGCTAGCTTTCACTCCGGTTTGCTTGGGGTTAGCTTTTATTTGTTGGATAGGGCAGTTCTCTATATTCAGTACTCTGTATATTATGATATGGCAAGGCAGTCTTGAGGTTAATCCGAACATTGTGATTGATTCTTTCTTGGTCGGGATTTTGCCATACGGAACGTTTCCGTCGAAACGGCCATAAGCCGTGAATTTTTTGTTTTAGAAAGTTGGCAAATTCAAAATTTGCAGCTGAAACGAGTGCCATATAATAAACTACTTACTAACATAGCTTCCTTGAGCCGTACTGGGAATATTGGCCCTCGGTCGTTTTTGTACGAACGCT
This sequence comes from Meandrina meandrites, assembly GCA_963693305.1. Classification (NCBI taxonomy): domain Eukaryota; kingdom Metazoa; phylum Cnidaria; class Anthozoa; order Scleractinia; family Meandrinidae; genus Meandrina; species Meandrina meandrites. The sequence continues at coordinate 3,949,700 of OY855911.1, forward strand.
CGGTCCGCACTGCCACGACCTCTGCTAAAATGATGCAATTATTGTACGTGCTGTCGGAACGGGGATTTTTCTGAAGCGGTGATTAACAGCAAATGCCCACAAAATTCAGTCAATCCCCGGCCAGGGTCAAAATTTTAATTTCGCTCATATTTTGTCTATAGATAGGTATTACCAAATGAACAAACGTGGTGTAGTTTGTTTTTCCAAAGACCGCTTCAATTTGGCGAAAATCAAGAAAAACTATTTCTGCTGTCGGCGACTTCAAAACACCCAAAATTTGAGACAAAATCGGCTGCTTGCAAAACTTTGCTTGCATGCAAAAGGCATGGAATTTGGGGAAAATCTTTTCCAACGTATTAATTTATGAAGACTTTTACTCCTAGTTTAGTGGTAAATTTTCATCTTAGCGATAATCTGGAAGGTAAACAATAATATTTTAGAACAGCTTATTTTTCAAGCGACTTAAGATTGATCTAACATGAAAGACGCGATTACAATTTTTTAAAGCATGTGCTACACCTTGGTTTTTCCTCAAACTTAAGCTATAAGGTATTTAAACATTGTACTAGAACATATATAAAAACTGGCTTGGGTAATTTAGTTTGAAGATCACACGAAGTCTTCGAAGTTGAACGAATTTCGGCTGAAATATGAGATATTTGCATAATTATAAAAGGTTGCATTGTTGTTGTTGTGATGGCTGAACTTGTTTAAATGATTTCTGATGTGAAATCACTTACCTCAATGCCTTCTTCGGTCTTCTTCTTTTGTAATTGACTTTATGCCTCCAGCTGATCCGTACATGTTTCCCGAGCTTATTATCCAAGAACTGGCGAGAGTGGCGTGAACAGCAAAATTCATTACAAAAATATTATATACCTCATTGAATCCTTTGCTGTCAATTTTGATATTATGTGCATTTCAAAAGATTTAAACCTTTCATAATGGCGCAAAGTTTCACAGCTAAACTTCCAATTAAGCTTCCAGAGTGCCTGTAAGGCTAAGACAGGGTTTATTCTTATCCTTCTAACTTGCGAGGTTATTCTCAGTTCTTTCTGTTTGACGGTGATTACGGGAGTTGTGTGACAGAGCAATGCTCTTCGCACCGGGAGGGTGTAGGGAAACAACGATCACGAATAGGAACCAAAAAAAAATGTTGGAAGAAATGCTTCTGTTACCTTAATTGAGTTTACGCTTTGTAAATATTTGTCAATTTTCTTAGTATTGATCAAGTCACAAATTACTGCTTTTATTTATAGTCCACTGTCTGGTGCAGTCTAATATCACAGTACAATTTAACCTGTAAGGAGGTAAAAGAGCCTATAAAAGAATAAAAATTCATTGGCTTCTTTTTCAAAAACTTAGAAATAGCGTTATCACAAGTGGCAGGTCTAATTGTTTAGGCAACTGCCATAGAATTATTATTACAACTCTAATATCGTGTAAATATCGTGTATCCAAAATACTAAAAGCTTTAGCAACGCCAAATTTTGCTGGCTGTATATTTACTCATTTCGATAATATTCAGGGGCATAGCCAAGGGGGAGGGGGGGGGGGGTGTCCTGGGGTGCTCGTGACCACCCCCCCCCCTTTTAAGTAAACAACATACAAGCCTTTTAATTCAGGTGGCGAAAAAGCGCGAATCCGAGAATGTCATTTATCTTTTCTAGTGCTAGGTAGTTACATACTTCATTTTCAGGACCTAGCATCTGCTGTGGACCATGTCAGTACCCTGGGTGTGACACAGTGTGACCCCCAACCCACTCTTGGCAAGTTCTAACTACGACGCTGATATTTCGACAATATTTCACAATTTATTAGACTAAAACGTGGCCTGTCAGTGGGTGACTCTGCCTGGGTCCTACCTGGATGATGCTGTGACGACTCATCATCTCTAGCGAGAGCTGTACTCAATTCTAAGAAAAATTACGCGCCTGATGGACTCTGGTCACCAATTATCTACTTAATTATTTTGGAGCTTAACTCGTGACCTAAACCGATACACTCTGTAAATGTTTTTCAGGAATATATTGCCGATATATAACATGTTAACAAAAGTTTATAATTCTGGCCTTATTGAATGCCCTATAGAACACTACTTTCTCATGTTGAGAGCAACTTTTTGAAGAATTTCGCTATCTTAACGTACCGAAGACTTCGTCATTCTTTGCGTTCTACTTTTTGTCAAAATCACTTTCAGTTAGACCAGTCTTGGGAAGAAAACTGAAATCTGCTGGTGTGTCAGAAATTCAGAATTGGTAAAAAGGCGGTTTAATTCCCACTGCTTTCGCGGCCGGGCAGTCATCGTGGCCTTGACTACTGACGCTGTATCCACTTTCTGGCCATTTGCCTTAACCAATAAGGAATTTGCTGGAAAAATAATCTTTCTGCTTTTCTGAAAATCGTGTTCTTCAAACGTGACTGGACTTCCGGGGCCCATCCGATTGGTACACACGGTAGATTCGAAGGGATTAGTCGCTTTCTAAGTTCCTGTATCAGGTGACACACCACCTGCAGACGGTTCCTGTTGCATAGTCGAGCACTGCACTGTCAAGAAGTAGTTTATGTTCTGAAGTACGTTCATGTTTTCCAAGGTCCAGATGCTGCAAGGAGGAAAATCTCTGATACCTTTCTAAGCATCTTTTCCGTTGACAAGAGAAACAACGGTTGAGGTACCAGTCGCAGCCACAGTCGCAACCGCAATGTAACATAGACACACGGAATACCCCCGATGACTGGATAGCATCTACCATTTCCTCAGAAGCTCACTAGATGTTAGACCCTTGGTTTAAGTGGACTCTCGTGACCTCTCTCGTGTGCCATTCAATAGACGCCGCCTTCCGACCACATAATTATAATCAATAATTCGTGTTTTTCGATTGGGGACAGCAAATGAAATAATCGACTCAAGATATCTCAAAAGCCAAAAAAAAAAACATTTTTAGCGGGGTCATAAACAAAAAATGTCGTTTACCAAAAAGACTCCGCCGTCGCCACGCCTCTACCCTAGATCCACCACTGGTTTTGCCAGAAAAGGCATAAACTTAGTTCAGCAGTGGTTAAGAAGAAAAGTATTTTTGATGTTTATATTTATTGACATATATAAAGAAGTACAAACATGATAAATTCGAGATTCTCGTAACACGATCTGTGAGCCCGCTTTGCTGAAACCTCTATATGATTATATTGGAAGCACTTAACATCTGTCCGGAAACTCGACGTCTCCAACCAATACCCAAATTATAACCCCGGGGGGGGGGGGGGGGGGGGGGGGTGGACTCCCATATCAAATGGACGGGGATGCTCGTCGTCTCGCTTAGGGGTGTAAATTTAGGATTTTGGTCTCGCTTAGGGTGTTCTGGGCAAAATGTCATTATTTTTAGCCGTCAAGGTCTCGTTTAGGGTTGCACGCGAAGAAATAACAAAAAAAGAAAGAATTTTGATTCGTTATATTTACTCTTTTAGGGGTCTGCATAACGTTCGGCCACACCCAGATTGGTCTCTTTTAGGGGTTAAATTTAAAATTCCCGACGAGCATCCCCGTCCATTCCATATGGGAGTCCCCCCCCCCCCCCCCCGGGATTATAACAGTACGTTGTAGAAATCAATCGGTGGATTATAAAATAAAGAAACCCCTTTCTGGTTTGCTGGTATATTAGAGGACGATGCCCCTGGCTGAGAGATTGTCCCTTTTTCACAGTTGCCCTCAAAGCTTCGCTTTTCGGCCAACTGGAATTCGGACAATCAATATTCTGGAGCTGGAAAAGATGCGTGCTCTTGCTAGAATTAAATCAACAAAGGGCCACTAAGGAAAGGAATACATTCCTCTATTTTGTTCCTGTCCTTTTGTCAAGGCCACATTGGCCTCCCACAATTGAGGGAAACGAGCAGGTGCTTTCCATAGCTCATTGTTGAATCATAAGTAGAATCATATGTCGAATCATAAGTAGAAGCTTCCAACGGTGTGGATCTGCGATTTACTGATACAGGTGTAAAAAAACTGGATGGTTAGTTAAATTAAGTACTACAAGCAAACAGAATATATTATTTTAAAACCTTCTGATTGTCGCTAATCAGAGAATAGTGACAACATCGCTACACAATCTTCACCAATGTTTTCTTTGTGTTTTTGCGAATGACTTGTCCTCGTCACGCAACACCGTCTATCTACGGGGCAACAATAAGGCTATGCTGATCACTGCACCCTTTCTCAATTCACGACTTTGTTCTAACCAATTAAGCGGGCTGAACTGAGAAAGAAAGCCCTTTCCCCAGTAATATTGAATAAATAAATGTGATATCAGAGGTTGGTTAAACTACACGTAAATGTTCGGCCATGACCTTCATTCAGTATAAAGGTCAAATTAAAACAGCGGACTTCTAAATCAGTACATTTTAGCTTCAAAGAAGTCAGCAACAGGCAGAATACGTGCCACAGCGGTCGGTTGAAAGCTATGCAGTGCGTTACACAGAGTTTTTGGGAGACGGGGACAGCAAAGCCCACAAACTAATTGTAGATGAAGCTGTGTATGGTGAAAAAGAGGTCACCAAGCTCGAGTGCGTTGGGCATGTTCAGAAACGTCTGGGGTCACGCCTTCGCTCGCTAAAAAAGCGCATGGGTCAATCAAGACTTGAAGACGGAAAACCAATCGGGGGTATTGGAAGGCTGACAAACAATAAAATAGATCAACTACAGGTCTATTATGGAAAGGCCATCCGAAACAACACCCACGACATCCAATCTATGGAGAATGCTGTCATGGCTATATGGCACCACACAAGATCCAGTGATGACCACCCAGACCACGACTTGTGCCCCCCTGGAGAAAACTCGTGGTGTGGGTTTCAAAGGGACTTGGCAAAGGAAACAACAGAGTACACACATACACATACACTGCCTTCTGCTGTTGCCAATGCAATTCATCCAACTTTTGAAGCCCTCAGTGACCAAGACCTCTTACGGCGCTGCCTCCACGGTGGCACACAGAACCGCAACGAGGCAATAAATGCACTGATTTGGCAACGCGCCACAAAGGAAACTCACTCTGGCTTACCCACAGTTGAGCTTGCTGCTAACCTTGCAGTTCCTCACTTCAATGATGGGTCAGTCTCCCTCAAATTGGTCCTCAAAGAGCTAGGAATTACTCCAGGGTCTCACTGTAGCCAAGCTTGCAAAAAGCTGGATTATGACAGATGGCGTCATGCTCGCAGAAAGAGTTCTGATCAGTCCAAGGAGCGACGTAAACAAATCAGAAACTGGAAGAAAGGCTACAGTGACCATTTAGAGGCTATTGAAGGACTTCAGTATGAAGCTGGAGCCTTTTAGGACTGAAAACAGTGAACATTGCTGATGATCAACTTTAAATGCATTTTTCTCAGATTCCGTTTTTTAGACATGTTCAGTCACCATAAACACAATATCTCAAAAACTATTTAAGATAGCTCAATGAAACTTTCACATTTAGTTGGCTAGAAATAGATCTGTGCAATGACCAATTTTGACTTGGTTTGTGACACCCTATCATGACTTATTAACATTTTTTCAAAGCCGATGTTGCACATTTTGATGCATGTTCTGGGTGAAGGCCTCATTCATGATCAAAACATAATTTCTTTATAATAATTGGTCATTGCATAGCTCTGAGAACATACAAAATGTGTGGCAAATTTCAACTTTCCAGCATGAAGCAGAGTAGAGATATTGTGTTTAAGAAAACACCTACTTCTAGGCCCTCGGAAATGGGTGTGGTTATAAAAGTGGGTGTGGCTCCTCAGGAATGTGAGGAATGCATCCCAAATGTATGGCAAAGCAATCATTGGGACCTGCTTAATACAATGATATAGTTGAATTGACATGATTTTATAAGATAGTGTTGAGAATTATGTTGTCAAAATGACCATTTTTAGCCTATCGAGCCACCTTAAGGAAAAGGATTTTAAATTCGATGTTTACACTTAAATCAGATTTCTACTCGGGAAGTGCCCTGGATCCATTTGGTAGTGAAAGAGCGCTTGCGTTAATTATTCAATTATCTCAAATTTCATCTGAAAATTTGCTCAACTTCGAAGACTTCGTGTGACCAGCAAACTAAATTACCCAAGCCAGTTTTTACAGATGTTCTAGAACAATGTTTAAATATCTTATAGCTTAAGTTTGAGGAAAAACCAAGGTATAGCACATGCTTAAAATTGTAATCGCGTCTTTCAAGTTGAATTAACACTTCTGTGGCTTGAAAAATTTGCAGTTCTAAAATATTATTGTTTACCTTCCAGATTATCGCTAAGATGAAAATTTACCACTAAACTAGGAGTAAAAGTCTTCATAAATTAATACGTTGGAAAAGATTTTCCCCAAATTCCATGCCTTTTGCATGCAAGCAAAGTTTTGCAAGCAGCCGATTTTGTCTCAAATTTTGGGTGTTTTGAAGTCGCCGACAGCAGAAATAGTTTTTCTCGATTTTCGACAAATTGAAGCGGTCTTTGGAAAAACAAACTACACCACGTTTTGTTATTTGGTAATGTCTATCTATAGACAAAATATGAACGAAATCAAAATTTTGAGCCTGGCCGCGAAATTTCAATTTTGCGCGATTTTAACTGGCATTCGCTCTTAAATATCAGCAATATCAACTGACTTGAGACAGTTGGCTCAACTCCTTCAATAGAAAGGTTAGATACCTCAGCTGAGACCGCAAAGGGGAACTATTAAACATTTCATAAGAAACAAAGTTTGTTTTGGCTTTGTTGGAGATATGATGCCTATCTCATTGGTGGTTCGTTATAAAAACATTACAGTGCGTTTTTTCAGGTCTTTAAACCCAGGCCTGGTAAAGGTTTTGGCCCTTGATTTGCTTATAGCCCTGCCACGACCTCGGGCCAATATCCCTCAATACGGCCCTCGCACTCGTATGAGGCTATTATTATCAGAAGCGTTCATCATGATAACAAGCTCTTTATAGAAAACTCACATTGAACTGTTAACTTTGCCGACGCGTTCACACTACCCAGCAGGTTTTCCGCTCTGCAGCTGTAAACTCCATCATCTTCTGGTTGCACGTTCTTTACAATCAGAGCTCCACTGGACTCTACCACGTGACGTCCAACCGAAAGTGATGAACTGACCTTGGACCACGTGATCCGCGGAGTTGGGTGACCGTCTGCTGAACATGTCAACACTGCTGTTTGGCCTTCATTGACTGTCATTCCAGCAAGAGGTGCCTGGAGAAAAGGAGCTGTGATAGACATTCCCCTCTCGCCCTTCACTCCTTGGGGGCCTCTAGGCCCCGGTGGTCCTATATCCCCCGGCACTCCTGGATCTCCCTTCAATCCCATTGGTCCTTGAGTTCCCACGGGCCCGTGCTTTCCGGGAGGTCCCTGGAGTCCTGGTCTCCCTGGTCTTCCACGCAGCCCAGCTCTTCCACGGCGGCCTGGGTTCCCTTTTGATCCTGCTCGGCATAACACGTGATCCTTTGCGCAAATTTTGTCCTTCAGTTGGCGAAGCTCTTCTCTGATGAGGCGCTGTACGTCAGAGGTGGTTTGCTGTGGTGGTGTCGTTGTATCCAGGGATGAAATACTTCGTTTGTGTCTTGAAACGCTTTCCTCATAACCTGAGAGAAATAGTAGTAAGACTAGAATTCAATTGTCGTGAACTCCACCTAAATACTCGCATGATAATGATAACTTCTTAGGGTGAATTTAAAACAACGACGGGATATTGTTTTTAAATACACATGTAGTACGAAATTCTCAGAGCTAACATTAAAAGCAGTGTATACTGAAGAGATAAGGGAAGTTATATTTTAAAGGTCAAACTACAGCTGTGTGACAACTCTCGATCTTAGATCTCCTTTGCTGGAGGCGTGTTTTCGTTGGAACGATTTCAACACTCTTATTTACTCTACTCAGCTTCTTTTGTGTTTTTCCGATGGGTAATCTAGACGGAAAGCAAAGTTTACACACATCATTTCCCGGTTTTGAAATACACGCTATCAGAGAACAAACGCCTCGCCACAGCTGTCTGGCATTCATTTTAATTTATTACGCGCTACGTGACTTCCTGTTTTAACGATTTATTCATAAAGCGGGCCAGTGAGGGGTGTCGTTTCCCAATAAAAGGTATACGAAAGGGGTGGCTTTTCTGAAAAAAAAAGGTATATAAAGAGACTATGATATTAATCAACATTTTACAACCAGCCTAACGGTCTTTGTTTCCACAGACGAAAGAAAATACATATGCCGTGTGAAAGCTTACCTTCTACTCCACTCACATTTTCGTCTGTGCCAGCTGCCCATTGCTTGAAATTCTTCTGTACTTTGCGCAGGATTTCTTCCTCAATCTGATCACAGAATGTTGTCGGGTGTGATAGCAGTCGATGATGTTCTTGTATCCTGAATTCCACATGAACAAGTGCGATGCAACACACGATAGACAACAGTAATCCTGAAACGGCGCATAAACTACCGAATGATTTTTTCCTCTTTGTCTGTTGAGGAATTTGTTTCTCTTGGTTCATCGTTGACCTGTTGAAACGGATTTTACAGCTGATTTATACGAGAAACCCTGTTTCTTTTTACTAGCACGACAAGTGACGTGCTGTTTACGGTGTGCAGATCTGTATACTGGCGCAAATTTGCTAAACTGATGTAATTATTGGGTTAGGGTTAGGGTTAGGGTTAGGGTAACCCTAACCCTAACTCGTGGATTTGTCTGAAGCGGTGATTTGATATCAGCAGTATCAACTGACTTGAGACAGTTGGGTCAACCTTCAATAGAAAGGTTAGATACCTCAGCTGAAATCGCCATGGGCAACTATTAAACATTTCATAATAAACAAAATTTGTTGTTTGGAGATATGATGCGTGTCTTGTTGGTGGTTCATTATAAAAACATTATACAGAGCGTTTTTTCAGGTCTTTAAACCCAGGTCTGGTAAAAGTTTTGGTCATTGATTTGTTAATAGTCCTTTTTGCATGAGTAAAAAAAAAACAACGCTTTCCATGCTGGTTTTGGTTGATTGGCAACGTTGCTTCAAGCAGCTTCACAGGAAATGGAGCAATTGGAGTAAATGTAATATTTTTTTCAGTTTCGTGTGTGTTGAAAGCTGCATATCTTCCTTCTTGTTGAATTTTGTTTTAATGAAAGAAATAATAATCTTGGAGTGGCAAGTTCAGTTTAGAAGAGGAAGAGTCACTGCATGTTCTATAGCAATCAACATGGCTTGTTTACCGTTGTTACATCAACTGCTGCACAAATAAAAACAAATAAATAAAAATAACTGTATTTTGCGCAGTTGTATTTTTTCCTTCTCAAGAACTGATTGTCATATTTACCGGACCACACTCTAGTGGTATGTGTGTAGTCCAACTTCCGTTCGTTCCAGCTTCAGAGAAAGTTAAAGGATTTATGACACGTTATTTTAAGTCATTCTTCTTTTGTAGAAAATTACTTTCAAACTGAAGGAAACGGCAGTCGATAATATATTTTTAAAGGTAGAAAAACACCGAAGAGGTAAAAACTAAAAATAATCAAACATGGTTTCAACAGAGCCCGGGGGGGGGGGGGGGGGAGGGTACTCCCCTAAATTTCGGATAGGGGTGTGCCGCGAACGTTCTCAAACCCTGACCCTATCTAAGGATAAAGAAAACGAAAATTGATATCCTTTCTAAGGCCCAAACCCGAAAATTGACACCCTATTCAAGGGGAGGAGAAGCATTGTGTGACGACTCAAAATAACGGCTAACCGCGCACGGCAAAGCTCAAATCTTTCAAAATCGCTTTGTTAATACTTAATAACGGATAGTTCAGTTTTAACAGACAATTTTTTTTCGTTTAGCTGGGCGTTTATTTGAGCTGATAGAATTTAGCTACCCTATCTAAGGATCACACCGGGAACACAATGCCAAAAGGAATAAAAGTGATACCCTATTTAAGGACCGAGAACCTCAAAAATCATACCCTATCCCGCGGCACATACCTATATAGCCCATATATGGGAGTACCCCCCCCCCCCCCCGGGCAACAGAGGAAGATTAAATCGGATTGCGAACTAAAAAAGACTTGAAGAAATCACGTCGTCTCCCTCGATTTTTAATTAAAAAAATACCAAAAAGGTTATAATAAACCATGCAAAAATCAATAAGTATGGTATCAGCGGAGGAAAATTTAATCGGATCCAATTACGAACTCAAAAACTTGAAAAAATCACGCAGTATCCTTTGTTCTAACTACGTTACCTGGTAAGGTCTAAGGTTGTTATTGACTTCCCTACCTAAAAGTTGTTTACGTTTGCTACACCTTCACTGTTGAGAGTTAATTTTGCTTTATGCTTAATAGCAGTCCAGAAATATCAATAGCAATCTAAAGATTCCACTTTGCACCCAAATCCCACTGGCGTGTTACATGACATGACAGTTCATTGCTCGTATTTGTCAGGTGATCACGTGACTTGTCAAGCTCCCCAGCCAAGAAGAAATGGTTTTACAAAGCTAGCTTATTAACAACTTAGTAACCGAAAATATTTGATAACAAAACGGTGAAAATTGCCCTCTTTAAGGTCTGTAAGAGTGAGCAAGCTGAAAATATGATCTTCAAATTAAAATTTTTACTTTTCTTTTTGTCATTGTTTCTTTTCAGGAGAGTGAATACAGAGCTTGCGCCGAAATGTAGAGATGCAGATCTCTTAATCTTGGAAGGAATGGGCAGGTAACTGAACTTCGTTTGTACTTAGGCACTTTTTGAAGTTTGTTTATTTTTTGGACCTGCTAATTTTAAATTTCTTTTCTTCTTTTCAGGGCCATCCATACAAATTACGTGGCGAAGTTCACGTGTGATTCTGTTAAACTGGCCGTGATAAAGAATCGCTGGCTCGCTCAAAGACTGGGAGGTGACATGTATAGTGTGGTGTTCAAATACGAGCAAGGGAAAAAGGTTTCGGATTGATGACGTTGATGATGATGTCAACAAAAATAATGAAGGCGAGATATTAATGACGATTATGCCAACAAGAGATGATGACGATGATGAGGACATTTATATTAAAGATGACGTCATGAATTATGACATCAACAGTTATGACGTCATAATGACAATCGAGGACAATGGTAATGGTGAGTACGACAACTATAAGGAAATAAGTGAATATTTTAATATGGATGCATTTCTTTGTATGCGGGATATAATACTTGCTTGACCTTCAACTTTTAAAGTACTAAAACATGGCTCGGGGATAAAACTTTACTCTTTGCCGAACAAGTTCCATCAATAGCTAAGGACTGAAAGATCAACAAGCGGAAACAAAAAAGCATGGGGAAAGCGGGAAAATTGGCAACTGAAGAGAGAAGTCTGTTTTTAAGACTGTATTTATGTATGAATAGGGCGATGTATCTTCAATAAAAAGCATTTTATGGTATGAAAAAGAGTTCTAAATCTTGGAAATTTTGCCCTAGACTAGTACAAAAAATTTAACACAAGTCTGCCATTGAGGCACCTAGCCAGCGTTGCAGCTTTAGATAGCTTTACACGACGATTTGATTGCAGGCAAAAAATATGATATAACTCTTTCATTTACAGTCCGTGCACTTACCCTCCTCTCCACCAGAGACGCCTACTTGAGCCTCTTATATAAACAAAAAGCTGACATTTCGTGTTTTTCTTGAGTAAGGCTGCAAATGAGGATGAACGGTCAGTCCCCATGAAATCGGGAATCGGGAATTTGAAACTCTGTGGACAGTCATTCTCAGATGCAAAGCAATGACGAGGCTTAGGAATGGGAAATATACAGTGGTTACAATGGATGAAGGTTTGTACAACAAAGCAAAGATGCTGCAGTGGGCAAAGACAGAAGAGTTCAAGAGTGTCATTATCGTACTGGGAGGTTTCCATACCCAAATGACATTTACCAAAGTCATTGGAAAGTACCTACAGTCTTCGGGAATCTCAGACATATGGGCAGAGAGCGAGGTGTTTGGAGAAACTACCTCTGAGAACATTCTTAAAGGAAAGCATTGGAATCGTGCCATGCGAGCTCACAAGCTAAGTTACGAGGCACTGTGGAGGGTTCTGTGGCCTATTTTGGTAGCATGGGCCAAGGATAACAGTAAGGATGGCACACTGGTAGATCTTTCGACACAGTTGGCTACTCAGTTTGACAAGAGCTCTGCGATGGATGCAGCGGCGTACAGCAATCTTATCGATGAAGTTGCGGAAGTTACAGGCATTGTCAAGGAATTTGATGCGACACATCAAGATGATTCGACATACCGGTACTGGAGGCAGTACATGAACTTGGTGTCTATTTTGCTCCGGTTCACAAGGGCCATCCGAGAGGGAAATTGGGAACTGTATCTGTCTTCATTTTCCGAGATGCTTCCCTGGTTCGCCGCGTTCGATCACGTCAATTACACAAGATGGGGAGTTGTTTTCCTGGCGGACATGAAGCTGTTACCGCACACAGCACCAGAAGTGTACCAGGGGTTTCAGCGTGGCGACTTTGTGACAAAGGAGACGAAAAGTGCTTTCAACCAGATTGCTGATGACCAAGCTCTCGAACACGTTAACAAATCTGGCAAAGTAGCAGGAGGGCTCGTTGGAATAACACGTACTGAATCTGCAAGGGATCGCTGGTGTCTAACATACAATGAGAGGGCTAAGCTGTCTGAGGACACAAAAGCAATGTTTTGTGTTGGAGCCGAGAAAGAGGTTGCTAGTCACAAAGATCTTGGAAAAGCAAGACTGCAACGGGATGAAGAGGATGTCCTTAAGCTGGTATCACATTTTGGGAGGTATGACGTATTTCGTGAAACAGAGAATTTAGTTGTAATCACAACTGGAGACGTGGCTAGTGAAGACATCAAGAAAGATTTGCTAGGAGCAGAAGGGATTGGAAAGACCATCGTGAAGGAGTTTGTTGAAGCTAGACTCATCAAGAAAGACGTTAAGTTTCATGACAGTCTGAAGCAACAAAAGTTGAAGACCTTCGAAACGCTATACTCCGTGCCAGTATCACTGGATAATAGTAAGAGTGTTGCCATGAAGGCAGACAGAGATCTGCTGAGACGAGTAGTGGTTGCCTTAGAATCTGGTCGTGAAGTTGATGTAGACACCCTGTTACAAAGAGAACTGTCTCCTGTTCCGCTATCAATCGCTACACTCGATGGATGTCTGAGGCAAGCATCAGGCAAGTCTGATCTTGGAAATATCTTACAAGAGAATGTGCATCAAAGTCAGCCCCCTATCAGCCAGTATCAGACGTGTACTATTATCGACGGAATGGCGGCCGTCCAGTCCCTGGGAAATACTTCTGGTGCAAAGTCGTTCGGAGAGTGGAGCGATAATTTTACAGCATATGTTGTGTCTCACTTTTCGGACAAATGCACAAGAGTAGATGTGGTATTCGACCGATACGTCCAAAATTCTATCAAGGGAGGGACAAGAGCGAAGCGGAAGGGAGGAAAGAGCAAGGGTATCAGAAGAGATGTAGAGAGCAGGGAACAAAGAATTGGAAGCTGGGAAAGGTTTATCGTCATTGAAGAAAACAAGGCCAGTCTTGCCCATTTTCTGTCAACCGAAATGTCACAACGTTACGGAACGCATCCTAGACGTGAGCTGGTGGTTAGTGGAGGGTTCAAAGAGATACTGAAGGTGTGGTCATCCAATGCATCAAGAGAGGATCTACAGGAGCTGTCATCAAACCACGAGGAGGCAGATACACGAATTGTTCTTCATGCCAGAGATGCAACTGCTAAAGGTTATAAGCAGGTTAACGTGTTGTGCCGTGACACAGATGTTCTCGCCCTCCTTGTGGCACACAAACAAGATCTCTGTGAAGAAATCTGGATGTTCTCCGGTACATCCCGAAGAAAGAGATACATACCGGTCCACAAAATCACATTGCCCGAGGAGAAGAGGAAGTCGCTGCTAGCCTTTCATGCCATCACTGGTTGTGATACAACCAGCCAGTTTGCCGGCATCGGTAAGCAAACAGCCTGGAAAGTCTTTGACAGTTCACCGAGGCTGATTGAGCACCTAGGCGAAGATTGTCCACCTGAGGCAAGCATCTTGGCTGATGCTGAAGCATTTGTCTGTCAGCTGTACAACTATGGGACAGACGGAGTGGATATCGACAAGGAGAGAGCAGCAGCATTTCGCAAGGTAAAGAAGAATCTTGATTCTCTTCCCCCGACGAAGGATGCACTGCATCTCCATATCCATCGTGCAAACTTCCAGTCCATGATATGGAAAAATGCTTAAGAGCCTCGACCATCCCCCGCAAGTCCGGAAGAGAATGGATGGTTCTACAAGGAAGGAATCCTCAAGCCGAAGTTGACAAATCAAGAGGAAATATCAGCATCCTGTTTACAATTAGCATTCTGCGGATGTTCACGTGAGGACAGCTGCGTCAACCGGCGATGTACCTGTGTTCGGCTGTCTCTTGGATGCTCAAAGGGTTGCAAGTGTGGAGACACATGCAGAAACACAAGAAACAATTCAGTGGAAGAAGAAGACGTGTAATGTATACTGCAGTGAAAAAAATATGTTTAAACAGGACCTCTTTAAGACTAGCTTTTCCCATTTTAACTGATTACAATCATTTTGCCTTGTTTAAGAGCTGTACTCCCAAAGATACCTTTGTTAGCAAACGATGTGTCTAGAAATAACAGATTATCAATGATTGCGAAACTATGATTTCTATGCTTTTAACTGTGAAAGAGTAAGAATTATTTAAAACTCTTTGACAAATTAATATCACGTGACTAGTGTGCAGTGTTCACGTGACCATTCCTTAATCATAGACATGAATGCCAGCTAGAGGAAAACTCTTTTCAACAACCATATTATCAAATTTTCATTAGTTTGCCAGCCTTCTTCGCACTTTGATTGCATATTTTGTTTCAGCCTCGTTTTCATGCTGTTAGCGTGAATATGGACACGTGACCATTCGTATAGCATAAATATTTATCCAAACTGTGCAGAAAATACTTTTGTGCAATAATACGACTAATTTTCATTAATGTGGTAGTGTTTGTCTTGCCGTAATTATTTTTTTCTGATTCAGCCTCGTTTCCATGCTGCAGGAGCAAGAGCCCGGAAAAGACACCCCTTAAATGCCAAACTCCTAAGATTTCAAGCTGGAAACAGCTATATTCTTTATCAGGATGACAAGACGAAAATTTTAAGCCATGTTTCCTGCTTCTACTCAAAATGTTTAGCGAAAATCATTTTTTTGCTATCTGCCTCCTGACTATTAGTCCCCATGGAATCGGGAATCGGTTCTCCATGTTTAGACTGTAGGTATGCTCATCTAATTCGCCTTTCAACACTAAATTGAAACTCGTACTGCTGTTTCTACTCCAATTCAAGATAACTTATTTGTGAGCTCACTGAATTCCTTGTTTAAATATCAAAGATAATTTACCCAAACTAATAAAATATCATAAAGACAACAGGTAACTATCGAGTAAAAACCTATAGTCGGTAATTTGCATAGATGGCTTTCTGTGCTTTCGGTACTCATGTCTGTCCGGGTTTGTTTGCTCAGGCATTCAGGTGCTTATGCGTCTGTCTGGCTGGTCATTCTTCCGTTCAACAACATAAACTGTCGAAATCTCCCAAATGTTATTACTTCTACGTTTCGAAATCTCCCAAACTTACTTCTATGTTTGTCAAATTAGAAGAAGCATATTGACTATAATTATTAGTGAGAGACATGTTTTGGTCGTTTAACGGGCATCCTAAAACGTGAGTTAACTTTCAAGTTACTTTACGCAACAGCGGCAATTACAAAATATTCAATATAACGAGATTGAAAGTGGTTGTGAGCCACTTTGATCTAGCCGACTAGGTTTATTTGATATAGCAAAATTTCGGATCGACATAACGAAATAGACAAGAAATCAGAAGTCGAACACCAAATGGCGTGAACATTGATTTTACATGACAGTAAATTGTTACAATATCGTGTGGTAGCCGGCTAACATTTAGAATGAAAGGTTGTATTTTCTTTCAACAATTATTTCATATTTTTGCGTATTTGGGACAATAAAGGAGAAAATGAATTTCATCTTCGGTTTGATTACAATCACAGACTGGGCAAAGCCTGTTGTCTCTGGGCGTACTATTACATCTGCCCAGTTCGATAAAAAGTTTATGATAAGTTTATCATAAGTTCATTCAGTTTGCCGTTGATGCAGATTGCGTCTATTATTTACACAAATATAATTCTAAGGACTTCACTTTACGACTAAGTAAAACCGTGTAGTCATTCAGTCATGTGGATTTCTTTCTGCACTCTCGACCTTCGTCTGCTCGTTCTGCTTGTTCAGACCTTCATGTGCTTACGCACATGTTAGGCTGTTCACTCATTCCATTCGGTTAGTTGTTTCTCCAGTAAGCACCCATTACTTCATAAACAGTAAAAGTCCAAAATATTCTAACCTAGAGAGCTCTGAAACTTCTGGGTTTTAATATCAAAAATGGCACACCACAACGATGGAACTATTCCCTCGCTCAAACAAATTAAACAAACAAAGGCCTGACATTATTAAAGAAGAAATGCTAAGCGACCCATTGGTTAATAACGCTGTCATACTCAAACTTATTGGGTAATTTAAAATCTTGTCACTCGCCGCGAGCTATTCCGTAGCACTTCAATTTCCCCAGTGTGTAGTAACCCTTCTCGTCAGTTCCATCAAAATATATCCCTGTATCTCCAAACCTCAGCTCTTTGACTGGAAGTGTTGACTTGTCAGTGAGGAGACCGCTGTCCTCGCGCCATACACCGTCATTCTTGTCACAGTTGCACGCTTTACTGGGATCTGCGCACGAGTTGTTCATTCCGCATGCGCACTTTTGACTTCCAGGCGTCGCTCCGCCCCAGTACTTCATCTGACTAGAGTCACGTGATACCCACCATTGGTGAGGAGTACTGCCAAAGTCAAACAAAGAGCCATAACACTCATATTTAATAAACTGTTCACAGTGTGAAGAGACCTCAGTAAGACTGGCCAGCTGGGATAGACTTGCTCCTGAGTAGTGAATGCTGCGCGAGTAATCACCTTCACCATTATATCCGTCCACCAATGTTCTGCGCTCACTGTCGTGACTTATAACTGTCACGCCAACACCACTCTTGTCACTCATGTCACAGTAGGCTGTAAACGGCGCTAGGCCTCCCTCGCCGTCTGGATCAATGACGTAATTTCCGCTAGAACTGCTGACAAATTTTCGTATCGCAGAACAGGAAGTAGGAGAAATGGATTTAACCTGGACACTTGCTTGTATAGAACTCACAGCATTGGTCGCTTTACAGGTGTAAGATCCTTCGTGCGATTTCTTGACATTGGAAATGACAAGTGTGTTGTTTTGTAGAATACTGGAGTCTACAGGAAGTGACGGCTTTCCATCTTTCATCCACGTGACTGTCGGTTTCAGGTCACTCTCGACCACACAATGTATCTGCACAGGAAGCCCAATCAAAGCTGTCAGCTGTTTTGGGGGGCGAAATATGAACCGTAGGCGAGAGAAAATCATCAATAAAGCTGTTCTTACTGCTTTTCCCAGGATATTTTTTGCTTTACATGCGTATACTCCTCCGTCCTTTCTTGACGCGTTGTAGATTTTCAATGCACCATTATTTACACTTGTTTTATTGGGTAAATTACCGTTCAATTTAGACCACGTGATAGTAGGTTGCGGCTGACCAACTACAGTGCAGGCAATGGTGATGGTTTGTTCTTCCTCTGCCATCAATTGATTGGGAGAAAATGAAAACCGGGGAGCAACTGTTGAAACGTAATAATATAATGCATTATTATAAGGCTGAATTCACGAGCGGTCAAGATGAAGGGAATCCTATGTTCTGATTGGCTACCTGAGCGGGCAAGATAGGCCCATCTTATACGCCTTGGATTTCTAGATCTCGCGTCGGCCCGCAAGAAAACGTTCTCGTTTTGGTCATATAATAAATCCTTTATTGACCAAGCTTGTTCGGTCAAAATGGCTGGATATTCACCAAGTTCCTTTTTTGTCTCGTGCGAGGGGGAGAAGGTGCATTCCAAGGTGCATTCCATGCGCGTTTGCTTTGTGAGGCCGCGGAATTTTCCCGCCATGTCAATATTTTTCCCGCCATGTCAAGATTTGCTTTGTGAGGCCGCCGGATTTTGTGCGCGCGTGCGCGCGTTGTGAAAGAACAAATAATTTTTAAGCGATGACGTCATTTCATGACGTCATCGGTTAATGCTGTAAAGTGGAAAAGCGATGGAATTTATGGAATTTTTGGTGTTACGGTGTTACGATTACTCCCTGAATTGAACCGAAGAGCAATGGGAACTAGGTGCATTGTTTGTATTCTTTTTGAGATCCGCCATCTTGTTTTTTGGCAAAGGAAGATATTTTTTTGCAGCTTGTATCATCACCGATCGGCAAACCTTATTTCCTCTGGAGCTGTTAAATTGAGATTTCGAGTCTGCAGTGAGTGTTGCACTTTATCAGTTATCGAATAAATTTGGCATAAAGTTAAGAAGTGATGTCTGTCGTGACTGCAGACGAAGCAACCGATTATTAGCAGTTTTGAAACATCTGTTGAAAAGGTGAGCCATCTTAAACCTTTTTTTAAGCGATGACGATGACGTGATCGATTAATCTCGCCGTGCGAGTGGACAGGATCTGTTGTTGTCTGTTGTCTGTTGCCTGTTGTGATCAACCGATCTGTAGAACCGAATACTGGGAAAAGAAATCAAGTCAACTCAACAAGAAATCGTCGCATAGAACTCAAAGCAAAATACTCCTGGGCCGTTAGAAAGGACTAATTTAAAGCATAAACGAAAGAAACAAATTATATTTGATGCGTTCTATAAGATTTAGTAAACAGAAATCTCTCCATTCTTTAAAACAAAAGGTGTAAACAATTTTAGACAGCGTTTGACCTTACATCGTATATCGTATATCGTATGTCACGCCAAGATAACGCAATTTTTGTTGAACAATCATTCAGCACAGAAGTTGTCAGTTACTTTTATGTACCCTAATTTTTTGACAAATGTCCTGAAAATTATCAAAGACCCCTTGTGAAACGTCATCGCTTCTGCATGCATCGCGTGCCGTTTATTGTTTATAAGTAGAAGTTCAAAAATATTGCTGCATTGAAAGTTTTTTGCTTTTCTGCTGGTTCATTGTAATCGATTGTCGGTTCGGAGTGTTTATAAATGGCTTTTTAGTTGAACAGAATTGAACTTTAATTTAAGGGAAAATCACGGCGTAGAATGTAAAGCAGTGAAAGAGATGTCTTAAATTTGAGCAGTTTTATTAGATGAAATTTTTGTACATTTTTTAAATGGAATGATTGAGACAATTAGGAAAGAGTGTTTGATTTATGAACTTGCAGCGAACGCAAATTCTTAGTGGTCCAACAGGCAATATAAATGGAACAGAAATAAGGCCCCTTTTAGCTGGCGACAGTGCCTATTCACTAACGAACTGGCTAGTGAAACCCTAGCCGGACAGAGGACGCCTGACTCAGGCATGTTGAAAGTTCGTTGGAGAATTGCGTTGAAAAAGGTTGGACAAAAAACGAGCATCCTAAAAAAGACTAAGATTGCTACGTGAGTTTTTCACAACAATTGTGTGCATCGTTTCAATAACAGAAGATAAACGATTAGATAAAGACAATTATTTTGATGCTAAATCTTTAAAAATGTCAACTATGGCGTTTGTTTGTTCCATTTGCCTGCTCTGGGCGTCACGGAACATTTCAGCTGATCAAATCTTGCGTTGTCCTGTTCCATACTCTTTTCACACATTTCAATAAAAGAACTCTGCATGCCAGTCTGGAGTCGTACTTTCTCGCCTTTCTTTACTCAGGATGTTGAAATAGGGGAAGCCTTCTTTAATTTTCTGAATTCCATCTCAGTCTCCAGTCGAGCGAGATCGCTGCTTCTGCTTGAACTCGTATTCCAGATTCTGCTGCCGTTTCTTCACCTGCTGTAGCATTCTCTGGCTTTCTGGACACCTTTCTTTATACGAAGAATAGATATCGTTCCAGATTTTTATTTTTTTCTTTGTGAAACTCCCTACAGCTTACTGAATTTGGGGGCCGACGCTTCAAGAACTTCGTGCGTTTCTTTCTCAGTCCTGTCAGCAGACTTAACGCGAGGTTTTTTCGTTTTGTGTTTGCCGTAGCAAGTACTTCGACATCTCTTGCAACTGAAGACTGAGGTGATGGCATGCTTCTTCCCAGTAGAATTGGTGATCATCGAGAAATGTTTATCAGTACGCTGAGATAAAATCATTTTAAGTCGGCTGCATTAGGGGGCTAAAAAAAGCCTTAAGCTTGACTTATCTTACAAACATCTCAAAAGTTAAAGGGCAACTCTTGGCTAGAAAACTATATTTATGTAAAAGCTTCCGAATATTTCCAAAATTACACAGGAAGCAAAAAATTTGAATTCAGAAGCTTTTTTACCGGTTAATTTTAACGTAAAACTTCGCATTTTACCGCTTTTGTGACATTTCGCCATGAATGCTTCGATTATGATCACGAGATGTGATACGTCACAGGTGTGTGTGGAACCGCAACAAGTCACGAACATGGCTGACTCAAATTCTTGCAGTGAGAGCTCAAATTCTGCTAGCGACTCCACTGATTTTTAGAGAGCTATAGGAGGGGATATGTCAGGGGATGATTCAGAACCTTCTATCGATTATGATCACGAGATGTGATACGTCACAGGTGTGTGTGGAACCGCAACAAGTCACGAACATGGCTGACTCAAATTCTTGCAGTGAGAGCTCAAATTCTGCTAGCGACTCCACTGATTTTTAGAGAGCTATAGGAGGGGATATGTCAGGGGATGATTAAGAACCTTCTATGGTATTTCAACCCTGGCGTTTTGAGCCTCCAGGGAAACACAGCGAGACAGAGAAAGGGAGTAAAATATCGAACCTCCTCACCGCCGACGGCGACGAATGGTGAGTGAATTGAAGTCCTAAATGTACAGTTTCTTTCTCTATTACCTCGGCCAGTTGTTTGTGAGCTAAGTCAAACCTGAAAAGCCTTGTTATTATTTGCATGTACGCGAGAAGCTTAATTAAACATGCTTTTATACAACCAAACTGTTTGCTGCATTTTGTTGTTTATATTCGGTCTTCAAATATTTTTGCTCATGTTTATCACAGTTATCACAATAGCATAGGTTTGGAGCTTCAGCCTAATGTACACTATCTATCTTGTGCGTTTGAAAGCTTGCAAATACTGCAAATACAGAAACGCAAGTTAAATTCTTTGTCTCCTTTGTGTTACCGATTTTTCTAAATTCTGCTCGAAAACGAAGAATTCTGCCGGCGAAATGCCAGCTACCGAAACTAGACTATAATGCTTGAAATTCTGCGGCAGATTTTATCTACAACATACTCAGGCTTGCAGTTAAATGTGAACAAAACTCTGCTGGGTTTCTTCACTTCTTTTGTTGGGAGAAGGGAGTTTGCGCTTTCTGTAGTTGAAACAACTTGCCTCGAGGAAACTTTGTTCAAGATTGTTCGACGTGCTTGTATGCGTAAAACTGCAGAATGATTTTGTAAACTGATTACTGCCACCGGGACTATTACACGACCCTGCAGTGCGTGATTTTATATTTATCGGTATAATTAAGTTGTCATGTTTTTATTTTGCAATTTCTCATCTTTTTGCGAAAAGCACCCCCACGAAAATCGAAAATTGTGCTGTGTTTGGCTCCTTATTACTTTCGCGTTTGCTTACGTTTTAATTCATGGTTTGCATTTGAAATGGTCGTTGCGTTCTTCGTGTCTTACAACTTTTGGCATGTTTTCCTTTAGTTATCTCGTCAACTGACATCTGCTCGAATCTGCACACGAAACTGTTTCGTGGTCAGGCTAGGGAGGGTGAAGGGAAAGAGCGTGACACGCTTTCATACCCGGGTTTCATGCTACACCCCAGGTTGCCTAATTTACAACAATTGGTTCTCAAAAGGAATCACAGAACAAGTACTTCACGCAACACTTCTTCTCTTAGTTATCCGGATATTGTTTTATATTTGATTCCCCATTTCTTTGTATAATTTTATATCCCGCGAGAGCGCCTCTGCTAGCGCGCGGGGTAGTGGCTTCTTATTGCGCAGTACTGACCTGGACGCAAATCACGCGCGCCTTTCGAAGGCATATACTTCAAAGAAACACTACATTTGCTGGTGGAAATTGCTTTCTATTTTGCCAATTAACAGCAGGAGAAATCGGAGGGTGGCTACAAATTTCTCAACAACAGAATCAAAATATATCGGTCTGTTTCCGAACGCGTGGATTTCGCTTACATATAGGACATATAGAGGCTCAGTATTCCTGCTCATAAATGATGATTTCTGACAAATTATGGGAGTCAGCACTCGCAGACCCTTTTCAATTGCTGACCTTAGAAGGCCGATCAATCTGACGGATTTGTTTCGTTTCACAAACACATGATTTACTCTTTTTAAGTTTATTTCCTTTCATATTTAAGCACTGAAGCACTACCTTTTTTTAATCTTGGACATCATTGAACAGCATAGGGTCTTTCTCTCCTTGTCATTCTCATTTATGAAGAGAAGCTTGGCGTGTTTTCCTCTTATCAGAAGCATGCAAAAGCAAATCTGCCTTCCACACCTGTGACGTAGCATCACGTGACGTACCAAAATCCGAACGTTTTCAAAATGGCCGCCAAATTGGCGTAAAAGAAAATTCGTAGTAAATTCATTTTGGCCGATATCTAAAAAATTTTACCTTCTAAAGATTCCTGTTGCTATAAACAACTTATAGAAAAAATAAAAAAATCGGGGTAAATTTCCCAAGAGTTGCCCTTTAACAAGGTCAAAGACAGACCTCACGCTAAGAAACCCAGATAAGATGATGTGGTGATATTCGCCCGGGATGGGAGCTGAAAACAGGAGCGGTAAGCGGGAATTTCAAGAAAGAGCCGGAGCGGGATTTTGTGTTTTTATGCAGTCGCGATGCGAGAATCTTTACGGAAAGTTTTTTCGTAACTGCATAAAATATAATTAACAAAATTTGACTGGAACAAATTGCTTGATCTGTGTAGCGGTGTAGGGTTTCAAGTACGGAATAGGTTAATAGTGTAGTGTGTCAAATTTATATAGTTGCGGTTACACATCGTCCTTTTAACATGGTAAAAGGGCTCTTTACCTCGGGAAACTCACAAATATTGAGGACGTTTTTTTGGTAAATATCATAAATAATATGTGCTCTGTCATTTTGTTTTTCCGCGTGCTTTGTAATTTTGTTTTCCCGGGTGTTTTGTCATTTTCATGGCCTGTTCGCCATTTTTATTTCCCGCTTATGAAAAAAAAGACTAAAAATTATCTCAGCAATATGTTCCCCCAAGGTAAATTTATGGCGGTGTGAAAAAGAACAAAAGAATCGCTCATGAAAGTTACCGAGGCAAATAGGTAGGTTTTCCAAGTACCCCAAGATAAAATGACCAATCGCGAGGCAAACCTCAAAGATAAGCAAATAAAATAAACAGAGAAATTTGAAATTAAATATGATGGCGTGAGGTTTAGATTTCCTGAGGTCTTTCTTAGAATCATGGCTTGATGGCTTGCTGATTTGTAAGTAAATGCAAATTTGTTTTGGAAATTTGGCGTTTAAATACAACACTAGTCAAGGAAGATCTATAGTGCGTTTTCTTATATGTATTTCGATTTCATCTCAAGGTTTAGAAAAATCCAACAAAGAGATCTATATAAACGGAGTCTTCGCCTTCTATTTCTTCGCTGTCTGAAATACTGACATAACAAAGCAGTAGAAGACTGTCGAAAGAGTATAAATAATAAAAGCGAGATGATGCTAAGCAAGCACCCTCGAATTACCCATTTTCGCATTTCGCGCCGAAAACAGTATGAAAAATTGACCTTGGTAAAGTGCTAAGTGTCTGACAGCAAACACCGCGTTCTTCAATAACGGTCTGGTACACGCTAATCAACCTGTCGTGCACGCCATGAAAACTACACTTTTTTATAGGCAAGAAATTACAAAACTCACATTGAACTGTTAATTTTGCCGACGC
Organism: Meandrina meandrites; assembly: GCA_963693305.1. NCBI lineage: Eukaryota > Metazoa > Cnidaria > Anthozoa > Scleractinia > Meandrinidae > Meandrina > Meandrina meandrites. Next base: position 3,973,765 of record OY855911.1, read on the forward strand.
GTTCACACTTCCCAGCACGTTTTCCGCTCTGCAGCTGTAAACTCCATCATCTTCCGGTTTCACGTTCTTTACAATCAGAGCGCCACTGGACTCTACCACGTGACGTCCAACCGGAAGTGACGCATTGATTTTCGACCAAGTGAACCATGGAGGCGGATGACCATCTGCTGAACATGTCAACACTGCTGTTTGGCCTTCATTGGCTGTCATTCCAGCGAGAGGCTCCTGGAGAAAAGGAGCTGTGATAGACATGCCCCTCTCGCCTTTCACTCCCTGGGGGCCTCTAGGCCCCGGTGGCCCTATTTCGCCGGGTACTCCCAGATCTCCCTTTAATCCCATTGGCCCTTGAGGTCCCACGGGGCCGTGCTTTCCGGGAGGTCCCTGGGGTCCAGGTCTCCCTGGTCTTCCACGCAGCCCAGCTCTTCCGCGGCGGCCTGGGTTCCCTTTTGGACCTGCTCGGCATAACACGTGATCTTTAGCACATATTTGGTTCTGCAGTTGGCGAAGCTCTTCTCTGATAAGGCGCTGTACGTCTGAGGTTGTTTGTTGTGGCTTTGCCGGTAAATTCGCGGATGAAATAGTTCGTTTGTGTCTTGAAACGCTTTCCTCGTAACCTGAGAGAAGTAAAGCTGTAGTTAGACGAATATATAGTCCTACTGTTCTGAACTCGACATGCTCGACGTATATTATATTAACCTTTAAAAACCACATGATCATGATAACTTTTTGGCTACAATAAGTAATGAATGTATTTCATTCCATAAGTGGTTTGACTTATGTTTATCACAGGAGGCCCATTCAAGCGTTTCGCTGATACAAAACCTTGTATCAGCGACCCTCGAGCAACCGTCACGCTGTTTATGAAAGGGCATTGTTAGAATCATCCAATTACAATGGTGCAAACCGCGTGGCGGTCGCTCCTCGGCACACGAAAATCCGGCGCCGATGGATGCAAGTCGCTTCGAAAGCTGCATGTAGACATCACTGGCAATATTTTACTATTATAAGATCCTTTCGATATTCACATACATTTCTATATATTTCGGACATAAAAACAGTCACACCACTTGTGTGCCCCCTCTGTAATGTTTTTTAAATAGCTTTTGTAGCTGAATCCAATATGGCTCTTCTGTCTTCTATAACATAAAAATCTTGTTTCAAAAAGCTTGGCTTTCTGGCACTGGCAAGCACTGACTGAAATTGTCATCTTACAGTTATGATCAGCGCATAATTTCTCCTTACCATGTCCATACATTGTCAACCAGACTGGTGATGAGAATAAAGCAAATCATCAACGGAATATTTTTTTATATAAAACGAAATTCTCCGAACTAACATTAAAGATAATGCATAATAACACATACAGAGAATTAATATCTTGAACTAAGCTCGAGGTTTAAAAGGTTAAATTGTGACCGCCCTCGATTTTGGATTTCCTGTGTGGGAGGCGTGTTTTTGTTGAAATGATTTCTGCGATCTTGTCTACTCTACTCAGTTTTTTGTTTTGTTTTCTAATCAGTAAATTGGGATGAAAATAGAAACAATCAGTTAAAGCGCATCACTTCATAGTAATGTAAAAAAAAAACGGGAGAAAATGTTAATATTTCTACCTTACCACAACTGTCTATAATCATGTTTCATTTTTTATTTGTAACCCTCCCTCTAGGACCTTATTGGTGAGATAATGTACTTTGAAATAACCTGTTACAAAAAATCCTTGTGTGTTTTGTTCCTAGAGGTAAAGCACTACTGATGTTTCCTCGCTGAATAACGGTAAAATCCAAAGCTCTGCCCGTGCCGGTGTGGGTTTGTGATCGCTCTATTTATACATCAAAATGTTTGGGGTGGAGAAAATATCACCCAAATATTCTAACCTTTGTTTCCACAGATAACCAAAATCTAATATCATGTGAAACTTACCTTCTTCGCCACTCAAATTTTCGTCTGTCGCAGCTGCCCATCGCTTGAAATTCTTTCGTACTTTGCGCAGGATTTCTTCCTCAATATGATCACAGAATGTTGTCGGATGTGATAGCAGTCGATGATGTTCTTGTATCCTGAATTCCACATGAACAAGTGCGATGCTACACACGATAGACAACAGTAATCCGGACACGGCGCATAAACTACCGAGTGATTTTCTCGTCTTTGTCTGCTGAGGAATTTGTTTGTCTTGGTTCATCGTTGACCCTTTGAAAAGGATTTAACAGCTGATTTTATGCAAGAAACCTTGTTCCTTTTCGTTTAAAATGCTACCACGACAAATAACGTGCTCTTCACGGTGTGCAGATCTGTATACGGGCGCAAATTCGCTAAACTGATGGCGTAATTTTACGTTCTGGCATAACGCAGGGATTTGTCTGAAGGGGTGATTAAATATCAGAAGGAAAAACAGTATCAACTGACTTAGGAAGCTGGGTCAACTTTAATGGAAAAGGTTAGATACCTCACATGAGAACACCACGGGGAACTATTAAACAATTTATAAGAAAGAAAGTTTGTTTGATTTTCGCTGAAGATAAAAGGCTTATCTTGTTGATGTACGTTACAAAAACACTTCAATGCAGTTTTGGTGCCGATTTTGGTTGATTGCCAGCGCTGCTTAACCTTAGCACAGAAGCAACTGGATCGAGCAAATATTGAATATCTTTCAGCTTTGTTGGTGAAAGTTGTATATCTTACATTTCACTGAATTTTTTAACAAAAGAAGTATTGAAATTTGATGGGCCAGTTGAATTTAGACATGATAGGAACATGCTGAACATGATATGGAGTCACTAAATATTCCAAAGCAATTTTGGTCTCTGCTCGCACAAGAAGTAAATAACTATGTTTTGCCCGGTCTTATTCGTTGCTTGTCAAAAGCTGACTGTCATATCCATCGGACCAAATTTTGGTAGTATGTATTTTGTCCACCTTCCGATTGTTCAAGGTAAATGATTTTTGTCTCACGTTACTTTAAGTCATTCTTGTCCATTCTTGTGGTATAGCAAATTACTTTCAAATTGTAGGGGCGTAGCCAGGATTTTCCAGGGGGGGGGGGGGGGGGAGGGCGCTATGTCACACCCAGGTTACTTACATGGGCCACTGCAGACGTTCGGAGAGTGTGTAACTATTTAGCACAAGATAAGATTTATGGCCTGACGATTCTTCGGATTTGTGCTTTTTCGCCTCCTTGAACCATAAATTTTGTATGTTGTCTTCTCACTAAGGGGGGTCACGGGCACCCCAGGATCCCCCTCCACCCACTAGCTACGCCGCTGAATTGAAGGGATTTGTTTGAGGCGAGCGGTGATTAAATATCAGAAGAAAAACGATACCAACTCAGCTGAAACCGCAAACAACCTCGTTCCCAGGGTCTCTCTCTCCTGCCCCCACAGCAAGTACGAAGACAAAATAGAGTGCGAGATATAATAATTTTGTCAGAAAACCCGTTTTTTTTTTAACCGTTTGACCAAATTTTTTAAAGCACTTTTTTACATTGCAGCAATATTTTGATAGAGATTCCATGTAATAATGTACAATATTTTATTTTGGCCCTGAAAGGTCCTGAAAAGGGGACGTTGATCAGTTGTGTTGGCCTGTTTATGCAACGGATGGTGTCGATTAGCTCTGTCAGAATCGAGTCGGTATACAAAACATACAGTCCTATGGAAAGGTCAAGCTGTGTCAGTTACTTATCTGAAAAGTTGGCTCACGTGCAAATTAATGACGTCACAAGTGCTTCAATGACCACTCCTCCAAATGTCGACAAAACTTGACTTTGGCACTGAAGGGGTGAACCAGTGAAACCGGGAACCGGGAAAACAAGTGAACCAGTGAAATGCACAGGAATACAGGAAAACAAGTAATAATTTAAAAGGCGGGACGATAGGGAACTAGAGCAAAGATTGTTAAAAGAGCGCGCGGGAAACATTGGGTGATACAGACCTTGATTGAATTATTTAAATGACCCCTTCTTTGATTCCTTACTGATTTATTATTGTTCATTATTGTTCATTCACCCAGTTCAGGAACCAACTGAAGGGCAATGCGAGTTCAAACTAAAAGGAAACAACTGTTTTTGACAGGGATTAGCACTCTTTATTAAAAAATAATATCGTTACTGGCTTCAGAAGTCGCAAGTCAGAAATCAAGTTCACTTTATGAAGCATTGACTCCTCTGTACCTATTGTCTAGGTCGTAGCGTTCCATATTTGTGACGTGAGCTAGTACGCAGAATGTCAGTGTCATAATATAGATTTCAAAACTACCATGTCAAAATTATTGATAATCAGTTTGTTCAGCGACCAGTTTGTTTTCAGTTTTGTCGAAATTAATTCTGTAAAAGGTTCAAAATTCGCTACTCGTGAGCTATTCCGTAGCACTTCAATTTTCCCAGGGTGTGGAAGCCCTTCTCGTCAGCAACACCTTTATCACCTTTTGCCCCAGTATCTCCAAACCTCAGCTCTTTGACTGGAAGTGTTGACTTGTCAGTGAGAAGACCGCTGTCCTCGCGCCAAACACCGTCATTCGTGTCACAGTTGCACTCTTCGTTGGGATCTGCGCAGGACTTGGTCATTCCGCATGCGCACTTATTGCTATCAGGCGAGGCTCCGCCCCAGTACTTCATCTGACTAGAATCACGTGACACCCACCAGCCAAAGGCACGCCAATGTGTATAAAGTAACAAAGACCCGTAACACTCATATTTAATGAACTGTTCACAATGAGCAGAGACATTAGTAAGACTGGCCAGCTGGGATAGACTTGCTCCTGAGTAGTGAATGCTGCGCGAGTATGAACCATAAGACTCATATCCATCTACCAATGTTCTGCTTTCACTGTCGTGACTAATAACTGTCACGCCAACACCACTCTTGTCACTCATGTCACAGTAGGCTGTGAACGGCGCCACACCACCGGAGCCGTCTGGATCAATGTTGTAATTTCCGCTGGAAGTGATGCCGTATTTTCGTATCACAGAACAGGAAGAAAGAACAGTGGAATTGACCTGAACGTGTACACTTGCTTGTATAGAAGACACACCATTAGTCGCTTTACAGGTGTAAGATCCTTCGTGCGATTTTTTGACACTGGAAATGACAAGTGTGTTGTTTTGTAGAATACTAGAGTCTTCAGGAAGTGACGGCTTTCCATCCTTCATCCACGTGACAGTTGGAGCCAGATCACTCTCGGCCACACAGGGAAGACGAACAGCAAATCCAGTCATGGTAGTCAGCTGTGTTGGGGGACGAAATGTAAACTGCAGGCGAGAGAAAATCATCAATTGAGCAGTTTTTACTTCTTTACCGAGAATGTTCTCTGCTTTGCATTGGTATATTCCTCCATCATTTCTTGAGGCGTTGTAGATTTTCAAGACACCATTCTTTACACTTGTTTTATCAGGTAAGGTACCAATAGTTTTAGACCACGTGATAGTAGGTTTCGGCTGACCAGTTGCACTGCAGGCGATGGTGATGGTTTGTTCTTCCTCAGCGACCAGTCGATTGGAAGACAGTGAAACCTTAGGAGCAACTGTTGAGACACAATGTTAAAAGAAAATTTATTACCTAGCTAGCAAATTCTGCGTTAAATTTTTAACTTTAAACTTTAGCAAGGGCCAACAGACAAAACAAAGGAACCGGATCCTGTTGGACCTGATCAGGTAAATGCAGGGCTACAAGTAACTGAAAAACAGAAAAGCTGACCGTACGGTTGGATTGAACTATTGTATTTCCAATAATATTTTTTCAGGGAAACATTCCCTGAAGAAGTCAGCCTGTGCCTGACGAAATTGAGAAATACAATAGTTCAATCCAAATAACGATTTTGAGAAATCGTCCTTATTTCGCCCTCATTATCTTGCTTTGGTCTGTGTTGATAGCCAACGGCAACATCCAACTTCTTTTCTTAGGTCTGCATCAGGCTAATTCCCATATATTAAAATTAATTCTAACTTAGCTCTAACGCTCGGAAGAATAAACACAATATATCACTTCGAGGTTGAGGGATAAACTAAATATTTGGAATGGTTCTAGTTCGCCAATCCATGGAGCCAGTATATCGGAATTGGTCTATTTTGGAACTGCGTGAGAGATTCTATTTTGTTAAAACTTTGATTTCGTCAGTTTTAACGAAAGAGCGTCAACTGTTTACAGGAAAGCGTTTATAAAACTCACTTTGAACTGTTTTGCTCCTGACTGTTAGTTTTGCTGAGGCGCTCACACTTCCCAGCAGGTTTTCTGCTCTGCAGCTGTAAACTCCATCATCTTCTGGTTTCACGTTCGTTACAATTAGAGCTCCACTGGACTCCACCACGTGACGCCCAAACGGAAGTGACGAGCTGACCTTGGACCACGTGATCCGTGGAGTTGGGTGACCGTCTGCTGAACATGTCAACACTGCTGTTTGGCCTTCATTGACTGTCATTCCAGAGAGGGGCTTCCGGAAAAAAGGAGCTGAGTTGGACATGCACCTCTCGCCCTTCACTCCCTGGGGGCCTCTAGGTCCCGGTGGTCCTATATCCCCCGGCACTCCCGGATCTCCTTTCAATCCCATTGGTCCTTGAGGCCCCGCGTGGCCGCGATGACCCGGAGGTCCTTCGGGTCCAGGTCTCCCTGGTCTTCCGCGGCGGCCTGGGTTCCCTTTTGGTCCTGCTCGGCATAACACGTGATCTTTAGCACAGATTTGGTTCTGCAGTTGGCGAAGTTCTTCTCTGATGAGGCGCTGTAAGTCAGAGGTTGCTTGTTGTGGCGTTGAAACACTTCGTCTGTGCCTTGAAACGCTTTGTTCTTGACCTGAAAGAAGTAACGCTGTAGTTAGGCTTGGCTCAGAGATTTAATTTTGGTTTGCATGCAAACTGAAATAAACATAGAGATGCCTGTAAAAATTGAAGGGTATTTGAATTGCCTGAAGCGCATAAACCCATGTTGATTAAGCGACGAAAAAACGACCTTCTGTTACCATAGCAAGACATTTTCAATACATTTTCACATAGAAGAGTCTTCTTCTATTTTCCCGATTTAAAAAAAAAAAAATAAATCGCACTTAATATTCTTTTCGCAAATTTGGTAAGGTAAAGTCTGCATACGAGCCTAGTGACCCATCAGGCCGGAGCTTATCCTGGTTTCCGCAGCATCAAGCGACTAGGAGTATTTCTACTCCCCCCTGGATGGGATGCTAGACCATCGCAGGGTTATCCCCAGCAGTAAATTCGCCGGTAACCATTTATACACTTGGGTGTAGAGAGCACTATGAGAGTAAAGTATCTTGCCCAAGAACACAATTGCAACGCACTGCCCCGGCCAGGGCTCGACCCGGACCGCCCGATCCGGAGTCCAGCCGCACTAACCATTAGGCCACCGCGCCTCCCGCAAATTTAGGGTTATTTTATCCTTAAGTTGATGGTCACCCCTCGTGATCTTGAAATTATTCAGCTCAGGGACGGTATCAAATAAACTACTAAAAAAATCAACTGTATAATATTTCGTGCAACTCAAAAATTCCGTATTCTGTCTGAACACATAGGAAAGTGAAAACATTAACAAGGACTTTTTTAGTTCTGTTTGGCATATTTTAATCTTTAAATCTGGGGATGAGGTACTCCCACATATGGGCTATATTCCACGGGATAGGGAATGGTCTCCCTCTTGTCTCCTTTGCATCGACAATCCTGAGTGATTCTCGGTAGGGGTACCTTTAATTTGGTTAGCTAGTTCGTGTGTGCATGATTCTGCCAAAGATACAATGCTTTAAACATATATATTTTGGAACACTCGGTTCGAATGCATTACATCAAATGGTTCCTGAGCAAAAAAACGGCTAACCAAGACCAGGAGTGAAACAGCTGATAAAATCATAGACCTAACTTACCGTTTTTGCCTTTGTCTGTCCCAGCTGCCCATCGCTTGAAATTCTTTTCTGCTTTGCGCAGGATTTCTTTCTCAATCTGATCACAGAATGTTGTCGGGTGTGATAGCAGTCCATGATGTTCTTGTATCCTGAATTCCACATGAACAAGTGCGATGCAACACATGATAGACAACAGTAATCCTGACACGGCGCATAAACTACCGAGTGATCTTCGCCACTTTGTCTGAGGACTTTGCTGGTCTTGTTTCATGATGAGGAACGGCAATTTTTTGTTCTTTTTTAGCTTAGATGCTTAGCCCTGTGAAAGCGTTGTTTTTAAATCGGGTGTAGAGATCTGTACTGGGCTGTGTGTCGATGAAAGCTTCTCCTTATATAAACCTGGGTAAAATTAGATTTCACCGTGACCCGAAAACACTCAATAAAAGCCTCTTACCTCCAGCGTAGGAATAACATTAATATACGTACTTGTACGGCGAACGTACAAATATCTCACGTTTAGGCACGGTAGGCATAAAAACATCAACACTTTCCAGACTTGCTAAGCTCATTTGATTGATTGCTAACACTGTTAAATCCCGGATTTTCAAGGAATTCTGCTCTCTTGTAAAGTAATCTACGTATGATATGTATTCGGACCTATCATCACTCCATCATGTCAGTAGAATTGATGATTCTGCTCTCTTGTTCACCAAGCTCTGTAGGGACCCGCAGGAATTACGCACGGTATCTCGAAAACGTAGACCTCTGACTTGAAAAAGCTCAGACCTTCTGAGTGACTCAAAGAGTCACACCCGAAAAACAAATGTCATTATAATGCCATGCAACAAACCCACGGGAACAAACATGTCTCGCATGTCTGTTGGAGCCGCTTTATTTGGGAAACGGGGTTGGGGAGGGGGACAGGAGGGCGGCAACCTGAGAGAATAGAGGTCAGAGGGTTACCCGGGGGGTACTCCCTTATAAGGGCTTAACTGGGAGGTGCGACTCGACAGGGTACGGTTATCAGGATATTTTGTCTTGAACGGGTTATCTTTGTCACTTCTTTTTGTCTTATACGGGGTATCTTTACTGGACCAATGTCTTACGAACTTAGCCACAAGTCGAAGTCCTTGCTTGCTGTTGATTTCCGTAATTCCAGTTTGATTACGCTACAACAAAAGTCTTAGACGGGGTATCGAAAATTGGCATTCTGTCTTAAATAGGGTAGGAAAATCAGAGATTCAACAAGGTCATGGTTTGGGGCGGCCAGGCCGCACCTCCCTACCAAAGATTCTGTCAAGTTTTCCCTCCCTCCCCGGTGGGGGGGGGGGGGGGGGGGGGAGGGCTACGCAGCCAGGAAAAGAAAGGGCAGGTAGGGGGATTCCAAGGTGGCGGGAACTGGGCAGAAATTGAGAAAAAATTGTGTAACATTTCGTGAACGTTTACAACAGTAATGGAACAAAGAACCAGGAACCATGAGGTCAAGTACATACGTCATTAGTGGATTATTAAAAAGAGAACAGCATGGTATTTCCTGCTGTTATTTTCGGCGTCCGTGTTCACGTGCTAAGGAGAGCATAATCATTCCACACTAAAGCTTATTTTTACAGCCGGGGTAATATTTCTGGTACTTATCATATTATTAATTATTCGTATGTTTTAGCACCGCCCTATGCGCCTACTGGTGCGTCGAGAACGAAAATCTTTTTGTCGCGTTTCGTCCTGTGTGCTGCGATCTTGCCAACCCTTACCGAGACTGCTTCAGACCAAAATGAGAGATATTTTCTACCCTATTCTCACTCATAAATCAATATCCTATATTTCAGACCAGATCTACCCAGGCAGGGACTGGTCTAATGGGGAGGGTTGGGTGGCTCGCAACTCCCCTTTAGAACAACCCACAAATATATATGATAATATTATTAAAAACTAGCAATGGCATATTGCAATTCCTGAGTTTTGATTGGTTATCATATCCAGCGCGCGCTCGTGGAATAATTGTTAAGGAATACATGGCAGTGGCGGATCCAGGGAACGGGCCGGGGGGCCTCCCCCCTTATTTTTTCGGAAATAGCGCATTCTCTTTGAGCTGCTGGAATATTATCAGAGTTAAACATTCGTAGTCAAGCCTTCAAAAGCACCCCCCCCCCCCCCCCCCCCCCCCCTCCCAAGCTGAAGGTCTGGATCCGCCACTGCATTGGTTTTAAAATAAAACCTTAGGTCAGTGCAGTAATATATTTTTATTTCTTTTATTTTGTGGCGTTTCTAGAGATTGGAGTGTTCAAGTCCCCATGCGTACTTGATGAGGACAGGCTATCCCGTACACTTTGAGTGACGTCAAGTACGGGAATCCCGGGAAAGAAAGAGTGGTGCTCTGCATTTTAAAATTGTGACATAATAATATTTACACATAATAGAAGCGGAAATAAGAAACAGTCTTGGAAAAAAAGAGGAAAAACTAGTAAAGTCAAGTGACTTTTCTTTTACATTTTGCTTTTTTACTAAACATAAAAGTCATATACAGTGTAAAATGTGTAGTTGTGGTATACTGAAAAATAATTTAAAAGCCTTTAATGTAGTAAATGAGAAATATTTCTGTGGAACAGGAAGCGGAGTAACACGCATGTTACAGGACGCTCTACCTTAGTCTTCCCCGGAAATACTACTTGATCTCAATTGCGTGACACCTTGCGTGATGCTAGCAATGTCGTGACCAGTGTAGGCTATACTGTGCAAGTTTCCAAGGACAAGAACCCCATTCACACCAACCAGTTCTTAACTGATATTTGTCGACTTCAAATTTAGTTCAATGAAATCATAATTTTGCGCTTACTGGAGCCCCAATGCAAAATTTAGTCTTTCGGCTTTTTGTTGTTCATTCTCGTTTACCTGGTTTAACTAAACATGTTCTTTGTTGTGATTGGGATAAAAGACTATTTGAGTTATTATGACAAGCGTGTTATCGTCAAGTGCGTTTTTCGCTATGCAGGTTTCCAAATCCAATCTGGGCCTTTGTAGCGCGTTAAATTTCGTTTATAGTTTGTCGCTGCTTCTGGTACGAGTTTTAAGAACCGAAATGAGACTGAACTATCAAGACGCAAAGCTGACAAAGCTAGCTGTTGTTGAACGACTTTGCACTGAATGAGCACAAGACATGTCGCAAGCAGATTCAGCTGTCTGATGCAATCAGCGTACCAAGAGAAAAACATGTGGCGGGAAATTGAACAGCTGATGTAAAGCGCGCGAAACCTTGAAATTAATAAACATGGAGCACAATGCCAGCACAGCCAAACCAAAAGGAAGCAAATAGGAATAAGCACTCTTTATTAAAAACAAAATCATGCGAAACTGGCTTCAAAAGACACAAGTTAGAAATCAAGTTGATTAAGTCAAGTATTCACTCGATCTAGACCCTGTGTAGAGGTGTTGAGACCATTGTGTCAAAGCGCTTAATAATTCTAGTACTGAATTATTTCGGTGTTACAACTAAGATTTAAAACGTAATATGTCTGTCATAGCAAAAGAATCAATCACTTACTGGTAAGCATTACAAAAATCAGTTTTTTCAGCAACCTATTTGTGCTGAGCTCTGTCGAGATTAATTCTGATTCAAAAATGCATTAATAATTCATAAAGAAAATACAAAAGAAATTAATGTTTAATGAGTGTCTAATATCTGATAAAGTACACGGCTAAAATTTACGTCCAATTTTCTAGGCCAAAATAACCCCAAATCTAAATATTAGTGCAAGAGTAAGTTGATCTACATCAGAAGATTTTGAAGCCGTTCAATAAATTCGCAGTTCGTAATTTATCAAGTCTAAAACACTCGGCTGCGCCTCGTGTTTTAAACTTGATAAAACACTGCTGTTCATTTATTAAACATTACAAAAAAAGTTTAAAATTTGTTACTCGTGAGCTATTCCGTAGCACTTCAATTTCCCCAGTGTGTGATAACCCTTCTCATCAGCATAATGTTCTCCCGTATCTCCAAACCTCAGCTCTTTCACTGGAAGTGTTGACTTGTCAGTGAGAAGACCGCTGTCCTCGCGCCATACACCGTCATTCCTGTCACAGTTGCACGCTTGACTGGGATCTGCGCACGAGTTGGTCATTCCGCATGCGCACTTTTGACTGTCAGGCGAGGCTCCGCCCCAGTACAACATCTTCTTAGAATCGCGTGACACCCACCAGCCCCAGAAATTGTCCAGTAACATCGAGTCATAACACTGATATCTAATGAACTGCTCACAGTGTGCAGAGACGTCAGTAAGACTGGCCAGCTGGGATAGACTTGCTCCTGAGTAGTGAATGATGCGCGAGTAGGAACCTTGCTTATCATATCCATCTACCAATGTTGTCCTTTCGCTGTCGTGACTTATAACTGTCACGCCAACACCACTCTTGTCACTCATGTCACAGTACACTGTAAATGGCGCCAGGCCACCTGTGCCGTCTGGGTCAATGACGTAATTTCCGCTAGAGTTGCTGATAAATTTCTGTATCACAGAACAGGAGGGGGCCATTAATTTGACATCGATGTTTGCTTCAATAGTCGATAGAGCGTTGGTCGCTTTACAGGTGTAAGATCCTTCGTGCGATTTCCTGACACTGGAGATGACAAGTGTGTTGTTTTGTAGAATACTGGAGTCTACAGGAAGTGACGGCTTTCCATCCTTCATCCACGTAACAGTTGGAACCAGGTCACTCTCGGTCATACAAGGAAGCTGAACAGCAGATCCAATCATGGCAGTCAGCTGTGTTGGGGGACGAAATGTAAACTGCAGGCGAGAGTAAATCACCAACTGAGCAGTTTTTACTTCTTTTCCGAGAGTGTTCTCTGCTTTACATTGGTATATTCCTCCGTCCTTTCTCGACGCGTTGTTAACTTTCAAGGCACCGTTCTCTATAGTTGCTCTATCAGGTAAGCTACCGTTCGATTTAGACCACGTGATCTTAGGTTTCGGCTGACCAGTTGCACTGCAGGCGATGGAGATGGTTTGTTCTTCCTCAGCGACCAGTCGATTGGAAGACAGTGAAACCTTAGGAGCAACTGTTGAGACACAATGTTAAAAGAAAATTCATTGCCTAGCAAGCGAATTCTGCGTTGAATTTCAAATCCCTTCACGTTTTAGCGACATCGGCGAACATTATCCAAGTCCCGATTTCTCCCTCGATATCTTGCTTTGATCTGCTTTGATAAACAAACAACCTCCAACTTTTCTCTTGGCTATTTAATAGGGTGAATTAAGGCTTAAGTAAATAATTATCAAGATATCACATCGAGGTTGAGGGATAAATAAATAATTTGTATTGTTTTTGGGAATAGGTTATTCCCTAGGCGGATTGGAATTGGCCCATTCTGCAACTATGTGTGAGATTGTATTTCCTAAAGCTTTGTTCCCTCCAGTTCTAACGAAAGTTTATCATCTTTTTATTGGAAAGAAATTTAATAAACTCACATTGGACTGTTAACTTTGCCGAGGCGCTCGAACTTCCCAGCACGTTTTCCGCCCTGCAGCTGTAAACTCCATCATCTTCTGGTTTCACGTTCTTTACAATCAGAGCTCCACTGGACTCTACCACGTGACGCCCAACCGGAAGTGACGAACTGTCCTTGGACCACGTGATCCGTGGAGTTGGGTGACCGTCTGCTGAACATGTCAACAATGCTGTTTGGCCTTCATTGACTGTCGTTGCAGAGGGAGGGTTCCAAAGATAAGGAGCTGAGTTGGAAATGCATCTCTCGCCCTTTTCTCCCTGGGGGCCTTTAGGCCCCGGTGGTCCTGCATGCCCCGGCACTCCTGGATCTCCCTTCAATCCCATTGGTCCTTGAGGTCCCACGTGGCCGCGATGACCCAGAGGTCCTTCCGGTCCAGGTCTCCCAGGTCTTCCTCGGCGGCCTGGATTCCCTTTTGGTCCTGCTCGGCATAACACGTGATCTTTAGCACAGATTTGATCCTGCAGGTGGCGAAGCTCTTCTCTGATGAGGCGCTGTAGGTCTGAGGTTGTTTGTTGTGGCGTTGAAGCACTTCGTCTGTGCCTAGAAACGCTTTGTTCATGACCTGAAAGGAGTAACGCTGTAGTTAGGCTTGGCTCAGAGATTTAACTTCAGCTTGTATGCTGCTTACCGTCCGTAATCACTCGATTTAGCACCCGAGGCGGTTATTTACATTTGGTGCCTTTAATATAAGGGAGCGGGGATGGCGCAGTGGTGAGAGCATACTCGCTTCCCACCAATGTTGCCCGAGCTCGATTACCGGACCCGGCGTCATATGTGGGTTGAGTTTGTTGTTTGCTTTCGTCCTTGCTCCGAGGGTTTTTCTCCGGGTTCTCCGGTTTTCCGCTCTGTCCTAAAGCCAACACTTCCGGAATGCGAGGGCTTCGGGACCCTACAGGTTTGTTAATCGCAAGACTCTCGAAGGAGAGCGCTATTTGGGATGGGCGCTTATTAAATTAACGGGGGGGGGGGGGGGGGGGGGGACTAAATCGAATCATTACGGCAAGTCCCTCGAATAAGCGCCGCATCTGGTTACAAGAAAGTTAATAAGCGCCGCCCCCGGAAAAGCGCCGCGGTCCATTCGGCGCTTATTCGAGGAATAAAAGATTACGGAGCAACTCTAAAACAGCATTAGAAATTTCTTTTCATTAAAGACGATGTGCTTCAGCTCAGAGTGATTATATATTTACCAGCTCGCCCAGAAAGTTCCTGAAGAGACGAATGGTGACGATGAAAAGACGCTTTTGTTAGTTACCGTAAAATATTCGTAAAGGTAGAAAATATACGGTTAAATTAATTAAAAGAAAAGATTTCTTTGTCGCGTCCAATTCTTAAATAAGCGCCGCCCTCGAGTGCCGCGGCGCTTATTCAAGTAAATACGGTATGCACGATTCTGCCAAAGGTGTAATGCTTTCTATTTTTTTTCTTTGCACCCTATTCGAATGCATTGTATGTCTTGTATGATTGCTGAACAGAACAGGCAGACAAAGGCAGGGAGTTCAACAACTGGTAAATCGATTCAAAATCATAGACCTCACTTACCGTGTTTGCCTTCGTCTGCCGCAGCTGCCCATCGCTTGAAATTATTTTGTACTTTGCGCAGGATTTCTTCCTCAATCCGATCACAGAATGTTGTCGGGTGTGATAGCAGTCGATGATGTTCTTGTATCCTGAATTCCACATGAACAAGTGCGATGCAACACACGATAGACAACAGTAATCCGGACACGGCGCATAAACTACCGAGTAATTTTCGCCACTTTGTCTGAGGATCTTTCTGGTCTTGTTTCATGATCAGCAACGTAAAATATTTCTTCCTTTTTAGCTTAGATGCTCAGAGAACTTTGAAAGCTATGACAAGCTTTCGGGAACACAGATACGGTGATCCAAACCGTGCCGTGTGTTTGCTAAACTGATCAAGGCAGTCTCCTTTTATAAACCTGGGTAAAATTAGATTTGACCGTGACCGGAAAACACGTAATAAAAGCCACTTACCTCCAGGGGAGAAATAACATTAATATACGTACTTGCAGGCGGAACAGATATCTCACGTTTAGGCACGGTAGGCATAAAAACATCAACGCTTTCTAGATTTCTAAGCTGATTTGATTGATTGCTAATTGCACTGTTAAACTCCAAGATGAAGCACATCCAAAAGAACACGTGTTGGACTTGTGCGCGCCACAAAAAAAAAAAAAAAAAAATAAATAAATTGGTTACTAGTAACTGTATTAGTCAAAGTGAAATCTGAATCGTGCTACATTTGATATTGCACTCCGAGTACAGCGCGTACTGGTAATAAGAATATCGAAGAGAAAACAGCTCCTTCCAGTTGTTAATTTTAACCTGGGAGGAGCGAGAGGGGCTCCATTTAAAATCGACGGGGGTCGTCTCGTCTAAAATGTACCAGAATCTCTTGTCGCGCCTGTCGTATTTCTTTGCTGTTTATTTTTTTAAAACCGTACTGGCCACGTGCCAAGCGCGGTTCTTCCGCTCGGTCAAATCGTCAGCGGGGATGTTTATTCGCCAAAAGGTGTTTAAACATCGAACTACTGAAAGTTGAGCGAAAAGCAGTTAGTGATTTGAGAAAAAATGCAGTTAAATTATAACAGCGCGGTTTTAAGTTAGAAGAACTTTTTGTTAATCTAAAAAGAAAGTCTCGTCGCCTTTTGAAGGGAACATGCTCCAGTGTGCTCTGTTACGTTGCAATTTGCTCACGCATTCCTGTGAACCTGTCATCACTGTATCATGTCAGTATAATTACATGAAGATTCTGCTCTCTTATATATAAAGCGCCAAGTTCCACAGAGCGGGCTGGAATTGTGCACGGTATCTCGAAAACGTAGACCTTCAGACCTTCTGGGTGACTAAAAACTCAGACCCGTAACCCGAGCATCTTACTAGCCCAATAAAGAATGACGATTACTTAGCTTAGCTTAACATTATTTGCAATGGTTTGTGAATTTTATAATAATTCCAATCTTTGATACTATCTGAACTAAATTTAGATAGCGTATTTTTAAAAGGGAGACTACTCTGTTAAAGCCCGCTAAGACTTCCTTAGTCTTCCTCCCTAATGCACAGGGCACAGAGGAGTCAAGTTTGTCCGCAATTCAAAATATCTACGACGTTGGAAGCGATCTTGTAAGCGTACGTGACCCAGCGCCGTCATGCGATAGTATCTGTTTACAGATCGTACCCTCATGGGAAATCCGCAGAACGCAATGTCTGTGGGCGTTACGTTACGTTTACCAGAGACCAGCAGTAAGAAAGAGAGCAAGGGACGAAAGCGATTTGAGGCGAAATTCCGATCCCTCGTTACTCGCTCGAAATCAAACGAAACGATCTCATTTTTAACATGTCCTTCAAGACTAATATTTTCTCCCCATACACCTTAAGAAAATCTTCAAACAAGTCGTTTAAGCTGTATTTTGGGGGGCGACTTTTAGGCGGTTAAAAATTCGTTTTCGTACAATGTGGACCGGAGGATACTGGTGGCGGAAATGCGTCATGAGACATGTGATGTTGAAAAACCGGAAGTCTGCCACAATAGCTAGATGTATTCAAAACATTAAAGAGACAGTGGATCAATCTTCGAGACGCCCTTAGATTTGGAATACGTAGATCTGCCTTGCTTATATCTTTATTGTTCACATGCACCGTGAAGTTCCAATCTCTAAAAATTTTAATTTCGTGCAACACTCGGTTGCCATCGCGCAAATCTTGAGAAACCACTTTAATCCACTCATGATATTTCCCCCGTGGTGCTGGTTATTGCCATCCAACTTCTGACGAGGTTTCGTTTGGAAGGTTTTCGCATTCTACTGAATCACTGCTATCCGAGCTTGCACATGAAAGAGTGTAATGCCAAGTCTTCTTTCCATTTACTCGTCTCTGCGATCTCTTTGCATCGGGAAAAACTTCTTTGACAATTCTTCCCAACTCGCAGTCTTCGAAGAATATGTTCTCCTTTTCACTGCAGCTGCTGCTTTGATAATATTTATCCAAGACTAATTTTAACGTAATGAAACTCAGTCATCGACGCTGTAGTTATTTAAGAGCCTTTAAAAATAAAAGATAAAAAGTCAGTTGTATAATGTCACCATGTAATGTAGTGAATGTACCGTTAAACTGAGTACGTTATTAACAATAGCTTTCAGAGTGTGTTTCAAAATAACTTACCACTTTGAAAAGAAAACCTTGTTTTCCACTTTCAATTTCTTCTGATCGCGTTGATTCTCGTCTGGTACGCCGCGCCGGTCGAAAGATCAGCTGTTGTTTTGAACTTCGGATTAGTAACGGTTGATTTCATCTGTCACAGAATGGATCTACACGCGACTTCCGTTTCCGCCACCAGTATGCTTCGGGCCACATCGAGCCGATCACGTGGTATAATGTTTCGTCCCTTGTCTCTTTTTCTTCTCGGCACTTCGTGCCTCGTCGGAAAGCTTCGCTTTCCGAAAAAAATCGTCGCCCTTCGGGCGACGATTTAATTCGCCCCAGGTGACCATTGTAGAATACGATATCACCAGACGATCTGTAAACATGAAGGCGCTGGGTCACGTACGCTTACAAGATCGACGTCGTTTTGCATGGTAGATATTTTGAATTGCGGACAAACTTGACTCCTCTGTGCCCTGTGCCTAATGCAGATTGTAACAGTCAGATATATATGGTGTATTATCCTATTATGGGAAATAAAGTCATTTATTCATTCACGTTCTGAAGCATTTCGGACCGCCATGCTATGCAATAAATTTGTCCATGGTTGGAGCCTATTATTGGGGAGGGGTTGAGAGTATGGGGGATACCGGGAGAAATTGAGAAAATTTCGCAACATTTGGTAAAAGTTTGCAATGGAGATAGCACAAAGAGAAGGGAACCACTACGGAAACGGGCAGGAATCGGGGGTAAAAGGTACGGCCCCCTATTATTCCGCAAGGAGTTTCTCGTCGAACTTTTTCTAAACCAATTCTGCATTTCAGTTCTTGCACAGACTTGTAGACGTAAGGAAATACCAGGAGTTCTCATTCCAGTCAGCTGTCTAGTAAAGAATGTAATTACTACGATATGACGCTGTGGCATGGGTCAAGTACATACGTCATTCCTGCGGGTTATGTAAAAGAGAGTTTAGCATGGGAACATAGACTTCCGGCTGCTAGGGCGGTGTGTGAACTCCGTCTATGTTCGCGTGCTAAAGAGAGCATCATCATGCCACACTTAAGTTTATTTTTACATCGAAGATGATATTTCTGGTTCTTCTTATGTTACTGGTTATTGTTATTTAGTAGCCGGTTATTATTATTTAGGAGCAGCGAATTTGGGATTGCAAAAAAACTTCTACGGGCCATTTAAAATAGAGCAGTTGTATAATAGATCGCTTAAATATGTTTTGCGTGCAGTATCGCTGAGCAGTTTTACTCGTCAGTTTGTTTGCGGGATTTTTCTGTGCGTGCAGTCTGTAATTTGCAAAGATATCTTTTCAGAAAATGAACGTGGCTTCAAGATGATACTCCAGCCACTTAATAAAATAACATGTACATACACAGGGAAAATTAATTAAGGGAAAGCCGTGGAAAATAGATCGAAATAGGCTGAGAAATCCAAAATCCAAGTGGCCTTGCTTTTCCACTAAACATACAAGTCTTAAACAGGTATTTGTACACATGTACGTGATATACTGACAAATAATTAAAAAACCTTAAATATGGTATGAGAGATATTTCTGTGGAACACGAAAACAAGTACAGATCCCGAGTTTGGTGCGTATTTTTTCACAATACCTTTCAAGACGCTATACCTGCTTTGGAAATTACACTACATCTCATTTGCGTGACACCTTGCGTGATGTTAACGATGTCGTGACCAATGTTAGCTATCAGTCACCCATCAGTCACTACCGCCTGTTACCGCGAAAGTTCCCTCAGACAAAGACTGTTTGTGTTATTACGACAAGAGTGTTATCGTCTCTTTTTCGCTATGCAGGTTTCCAAATCCAATCTGGGCCTTTGTAGCTCGTTAAATTTCGTTAGTTTGATTATTTCTGCTGTTACCCTGTCGATGCTTCTGGCAGGATTTTTAAGAATCGAAATGAAATTGAACTATCAAGACGCAAAGCTAGCTGCTGTGGAACGACTCTGCACTGAACGAGCACAAGACATGTCGCTAGCAGATACGACTAAAGTCAAAGGTAAGAAAAACGGCAGGGCTTATGTATGCATCGCAACGTCTTCCAAAATGCCATAAACATTGTGAGGGTTAATAATAGGATTTCTGCAAAACGAGTGAAAGTTACAGACCCCATACTAAGTACTCAGAAAGTGAAATGTCAATCTGTTTACCGCTTAGCATTAGAGTTGATTGTAAACCAGACTCAACGTGCGATGCGTGACTGAACGCGCGCGAGAGAGGCGCGTTTCCACGCTCGTTCCAGACTCCTCGCACCTCGTCCACCGAAATCTGTATCGAAGTTTTGACCGTGATGAAACGTCTGAGGTTGATTTTTTCTTTTTACTTGGGGAAATCATTCACAATGATGTGGAAGCAACAGCAAGGATATGTAAAATAGCTTCTGAGTTAAATTCTTTACTTTTTAAATGCTTCGCACCCGAACAACTTTAAATTTTTTCCTCGTATTCAAACACTTAGAACTCTTTTTAGTAAAGTTCCAAAATATTTAAATAATCAGCAAGCTACTGGAAAATTTTGAACTTTAAACACTGAACATGACAACCTTATTCAAGAAGTATTTTTAACGTTTTACTGCAGTTGAATCGCAGTTAAGGGAACATAGCAGTTTGCAACATATTAATGTTTGAAGTTGACGCGGGAAATAAATGAACCGATTATTGGAGTAAAACCACAGCATGCATTTGCTAAATCTCGTCATTAATCCGGGCCCGTTCCATGTAACTGCGCCCGGACGCAGAACGAACCATCATACCTCGCCTGCACAACTTGTTAAGGCGGGGGTACACCTGAAGCCTGTTTTTTTCACCGCTAAACTTGGTTTAATGCGAATATCTCGTCCGCGTTTCAAGTAATCCAGAAATTCTATGCTCATTTCACAAAGCTATGTTAAGCGGTGTTTTGTAAATTTTTTGGTGATTTTTGGGGATGTTTGGGAAGAGATAGTTTTTCTCAAAGGATTAGTAAAATTTAAGGAAATAAGAAATATTAAAGATTTAATGTGATTTTAAAATTAGAATTTGAAGTTAAAAATTAGTATATGGACACCCAAACAATCCCCTGACAACCTGGGGTGCTCTTGCGTGGGGGTCAACTGTCTGTTGGTGTTTCAAAAATAATTTTCTTTCTTCTATCCCTTCCTTAAACCTCTTAAAATTTCACTCAAAATCGGGTGTACCCCCCACCTTAATGTCGTCACCTAATTAGACCCAACCCGTCAACTTTCGCCTCTCCACTCATTGACACCTTGAAGTTTGACTGCACTAGAAAGGTCGAGTTAAACAAAGCCATGTGTTGAGCGGCAGAGTGACGTGCTCTTTTATTTTAAGGAGAGTCTGTCAGCCCTGAAACCAACAGCAGGACCCGCCGTGCTGAAACGGATCTTGTAAAAAACAACAGCAACCAGGAAACCAACGAACTGATTAAAATAAGAAACGAGATCAAGAACAATTTAGAGAAGATGAAGGAGGAGAATTCACGCGTTTGCAGGTCGCCTCTTGGCTCGGTAAGCAAACAATCTTGATCGCTGGTATTACACTCGCGCCTCAGATAAGATAAACGCGGTAAAAGCCATGAAATAGTTGTTTCTCCTCTACTGTCCCTGAGCAGTAGGAATATAGGCTCGGAAAAGGAGATTGTTCTTTAATGTTTGTTCCAATCCTCCTATGGAGACGTCAACCTCAAAATCAATTGTCTTTTATCCTCATACAGGGAAATTGAATTTTTAGTTGCCTTTTCAATAACTTTTCAATGGACTGCCTTCAAAGTCGAAGCTCATTCAAGTTTCCGTAACATGATGCAACTAGGAGTGTTTCAGGCTACTTTCCCTGAATTGGATGCTAGCATTATTTCGCCAGTACCTATTTATACACCTGGGTGGAGAGAGACACTGTGAGAGTAAAGTGTCTTGCCCAGGAAGACAACACAATGCTCCCGGCCAGCACTCGCATCCGGATCGCTTATTCCGAAGTCCAACCTAGTCTTCCATAGAAATTTACTGATAGTGTTTGGTTTCATCGATATTTTAGATGTGTCTTCGTGGTCCCCCAGGGGAGCCAGGCACAAAGGGAGAAAAAGGAGACACGGGGGACAGCGGGACTATTGGGATCCCAGGTGCTAAGGGTCAGAAAGGCGAAATGGGACCCCAGGGGCCTCCAGGAATACCCGGTCAGTCGGAGACACCTGATGATCACCTGGGAGGGTCCCCACGGGTTCTGGTGTCTCCTTCGATCTTAACAGTGAATGAAAACCAGACGGCGAGGTTTCACTGTACAGCGACTGGTAAGTACATTGCTCATAATATTTGAGAAATAGGACTGCTGAGTCTGATAACTACAGGTCTGATAACTGTAAGTACATTGTAGTCTTTCTTACATTTTTTCACAATTTTTTTAAACAGTGTGTAATTTCGTTACATATTTCGACCTCAAATCTGTGTTTCGACAAGGCGCGAAACTAGAAAGAAATTGAAGGCTCTTAACAGTTAGTTTGTCAACAAGAGAGAGACAACCATTACTTGTATCGTCACACAACGCTGATTGAGGAGGAGCGTTGTGTGACGACCCAAATAACGTCAATGAAAGAGACTAAGGTGACCAGCAGGTAAAGACTCCTACGTTACGGCTTTGCTCGTAAGGCTTCATTGGAAAAACGTTCATTGAGACTGGGGAGGGTGGAGTTAAAAGGACACAGTGTACCCTTGCGTGGCCCCTTGCGTATGCCGTTCTCGTCCCCATAGCCCTTTTCGGTTCTCTTAGCCGGCGGGGCCTTGGCACGAGAAACGAAGGGCTCTGGAGACAGGATTTCCAGTCCTAGATGCTAGGACTTCCCGTCTTCGTGTATGCAGTCGTGATGGTTCTGTAAACCGTATGGGAGGTTCATGGCGCTTTTCACTTCCGCTCAAGATATCTTTGTTTCAAACAGTCAATCAAAAATTCGAATTGCAATGTAATTCTAAAATGCTATGTCTCCAGAGCCCTTAGTTCCTCGTGCCATGGCCCCGCCGGCAAAGAGAAGCGAAAAGGGCTATAGCCTAAAGGTTTCCATTTAACAAGGTCAAGTACGTCAGAGTCAGGAGTTTCGCTGGGCAGTTTATGGATTAGTTTGGCAGCTTTTAAATGTAAATGTTCCAATACTTTAAAGGTAGATGCTGAGCAGGATCCCCAAATAGCGATGCAATAAGTGATGTTTGGGACAATCCCTTTGAAATATATTTCTTCTAGTACACTTGAGGGTAGGCCTTTAAACCTTTTCAGGAATTTTAGCTTTCCTCCAAACTTAATGTGCAGTTCTTTTACTTGTGGTTTCCAGTTCAGTTTATAGCCAATTTCAACACCCAAGCAAGTGGATTTAGTGTTGAAGTAAATGTAAGAATCTCCGAACATTAGAGGTCTCATTGGGCCAACAAAAGCATGGCTGGAGATCAACATTGCCACGGTCTTGCCAGTGTGAACAGTGAGATGGTTCTTACAGCACCACACTTTGAAGTCGTTTAAAATTAGGTTTAACGCGTCAACAATTTCTTCGACTTCTTCCCTAATATAATAGATAGTAGTGTAGTGTCCAATATGATAGATAGTAGTGTATGTATGGGGGCGTGCGCGTTTGTATTCTCTATTCGCTTTTCTTTGGGAGACACTACGAAAAAGAGAAGCTGTTAGGCCGTTTAATATCTTCTGTTTTCAGCCGCAGGGGAGCGAAAACCTGTCATAGTATGGCGAAAAGACGGGACAGTTCTGAGAAGTGGTCACAAATATCGCGTGCTTCGAGATGGCGAACTGATAGTGAAGCATGCGCAGTACAATGACAGCGGAGCTTACGAGTGTGTCGCGCGAACAAACAAGGCCCGGGCCGAGGCCTTCACGGATCTTGTCGTCAGAGGTCAGTATCAACAGAATGTTGTTAATGAGGAGACGTTCGGATCGTCACAACGGGTAGAAATGTTACATGACAACAAATTGAAAGCGACGTCTCTAGATACCATAACAACTATCAAATTAAGGTTGCTGGGTTGGCTAGGGTTTGCTAAGAAAAGCGATCTTTTGTTCGGTTTATCTGATCAAATTTTCCAACCAGCAGTCGACTCCAACGAGATGGTTGATTTACATGAGGTTTTCCAACTGTTTCTAGGTGAAACGAACAGGCTTGATTAATATTTAGCTGTTCTCTCAGCCAAATCATCAGAAAGCAGTGTGTGCCAATTGAACCCAGAAAAATCTCTACCAACGTAATTAACTATTAATAAGAACATGGCCTGATAGCTGTCAACCGCTTCAGCCGAAAATGGTCGGAAACGTTTTTCCATTGAGACGCTTTGACCAAATCATCCCAGAGCGGTTGCGGTTGAAACGATTGGTCCCAGGGTCCAAGAGAACACTTCTTTAAGTTTTTTGGCTGCAAAGTGTACTGACCAGTGTACAGTAATAATGATAATTTGTAACGATGTGTTCCTTTATAACGGCTTATTTCCTCAATAGTGACACCTCGCATCAAGCCGCTATCCCAGCGCCCAATATATGTCATCGAGGGAAATGACTTCACCTTCCCATTGTGCATCGCGACAGGGTTTCCTTCACCGACAATCAAGTGGTCCCGAGTCTATCATAGTCTTTCAGAGAGACGCAGCTTTTCAACGGAAGGAAATTTCACCATTGTTAACACTACCGCAGGGGATTCTGGAATGTACGTGTGCGAGGCTACGAATTTCATTGGCAGCGCCCGAGAGATGACGCAACTTGTCGTCCTTACAATACCACGATTTACAGCGAAACCGCCCGAGAATCGTGTCGTAAACACAGGAGACATACTCATTGTTAACTGCAGTGCACAGGGAGACCAAACTTTGTTTGTCACGTGGAGTCGCGAGTACGCAGAACTTCCCGAGAGGAGAGCGAGCGTGCACAAGGATGGAACCTTGATGATCACTCAACTGGTCCCTAGGGATGCCGGGAAGTATATCTGTACCGCCAGTAGCCTGGGTGGCACAATTAAAATTACTGCTGACATGAACCTTGCTGTAGTGCAGAGTAAGTGAAATATCGAACGTCTTTTCACATTATTCAATTAGAATGTCTCCAGGTACCACGATAAGTAACTTTTAAGCGAAAATTGATGGTTTTTTAAAAGTCAAAATTCGCATTTTATAAAAATTATACCTTTGCACCTTTAGAAGGCAAATGAAAGAAATTCCAATGAATTTTAAAATAACAGAATTAATATTAGCTTCTGTTTTCATACGAAGATAACACAAGGACTAGTTTTCGAGTGCATAATTTGCCACAACCTGTTCTCCTCTAGTTTCTCTATAATATTGTCATGTACTGCAGCTATCGAGTTCTGTGGTACTTTTATTGACTATACTTAGTCTTTTAAGACCAAGTTTTTGTTTATTACGCGACCGCGACACTTTTCCGTGTTGTTTTTGTCAATAACTTAGTAATATCTTTCTCGTGGTTCTACACCATAGCTCGTTCCGGGGGCAATAGTGTTTTCGAATCTAAATAGATCAGTCTAAATATGTGGGCTTTTTTTGTTTGTGTGATTTTCAGAGGGTGTCAAGGAAGGCATTTGCCCCATACCCCTCCCGGTGGAAGCCTGTGAAGGCGAGGCTTATGACGAATGCACTTTAGACTCTGATTGTTTTGGTGACAAGAAGTGCTGTTCGGATTCTTGCCAGAAGTTGTGTGTACAACCACCACAAAGTAAGTCGATTAATTTCATTATAACATGCATAACCTTGTTACGGTCTGTACGCTTCAAGTGCCGGCCATAAATTCCGTTTTGTAGTGGTTGCAATTGGCAGTGATCACGATTTTTGTACGAGTTGTTTTTTTAAGTGACTTGGCGTACAGCTGTGATGACAAGGTCACATCACAATTTTTAGGAGTTGTGTGTGTGTATTCGCGCAATTTTCTAATTGGCCAATAAGAACTTATAACATTTCGGTTACTTTTGCGCGTCGTCCGAGGGTCGGCTGTGATTGGTGGAATTCCGGAGACCCGGGAAAAAACTACCTCATAATCAGTCAAAGCCATCGCCTGATAAAGACTAGCAGTAAGCAGTCGAAATGCCGCGATCTACATTTCCAATAACTACATCGTGAAACAAACGATAAATATATCTTATTAGGTATAGTGTTGCTGTATATTTTTACGAGTCTTGTAGTATTTTGGCGAGCCCGTAGAGCAAGCCAAAATTCAAATGAGAGATAAAGGTGGAAAGCGATAAAACGCATTAAAATGTCAAACTTTTTCTTAGTCCTAACTTTTTCCTAACGTTCTTGTAGATTGCAAACACCCTGAGAAATTTTCACTCTTTTCGTGCGATATTTGTTTTCCGCTAAGGGAGTTGGATAAAAAGACATGGCGTCACATATCAGTAAAGTAGCAGATCAACATGACAACATGACTTGACAAAGCAGTTTTGTATGTAGAGTATTAAGAACAAGGAACGAAACTTTCTTGTATGTTGATGTGTGGGCTTGATAGGAAGATTAATTTTGCATTTTTGTTGTTTTTATGAAGCGAGGGGTTGTGTCGATATCCTGTATGCCGGCTATAACATCAGTGGTGTATACATGATAAACCCTGACAGAAAAACGGATTTTGAAGTGTACTGTGACCTAGAGACCGACAGTGGTGGATGGATTGTGTTCCAAAGGCGACAAGACGCATCCGTGAGCTTCCATCGCATGTGGTATGACTACAAATATGGCTTTGGAGATCTGAAAAGGAATTTCTGGCTTGGAAATGACAAAATTCATCGTATTACATCAGCTAACAAGATGTCGCTGCGAATCGAGCTCGAAGACTGGAATGGAAAGAAAGTCTTCGCGCGATACGACACTTTCAAGGTGGACAGTGAAAAGAACAAGTACAAGGTAACGGTCAGCGGTTATAACGGCACATCCGGGGACTCTTTCAGTTACCATAGCAACATGATGTTCAGCACGAGAGACATCGACAATGACAAGTGGAAAACGGGTAGCTGCTCAAATGATCTGACGGGGGGATGGTGGTTTAATGATTGTCACCATTCGAATTTGAATGGGCAGTTTATGGGAAACACGAAAGCTTACAGCGGGATTGGCTGGTCTCGCTTCAAACATAATCTGTCTTTAAAATTTGTGGAGATGAAAATGAGAGCAGAATCGTTTGACAAAGAAAAAGAGGAAGAATAAGAGTAATGAGAAACACGTCACCGGCCATAAAGTGTTTTCGCTTATATGTCTCTTCACTGCTATCATAAGTAACCAAACCTTTGTTAAAAAATATTTTGCGAAACTTTTAAAAGCAAATTGAACCATGAAAGTACTGCTCAGTAGCTTTCATTTGAATAGTCACACTCTAGGGTTTCATCCATAGACTTAAAGCTAGAACCACCTTGTACAGCATAATAAACATTAGTATAATTTCCACAGGTGAATTCAATTCTGATTGGTCGAGAAGCTCGCACTATGACGCTATATTCACCGCGCTAGGCGGTAAATATAGCATCTCAAGGCTTGGCTACTAAGCCATGCCACGTTTGCCATCCAGGCCAGTGAACATGGCGGCATTTGCTGAATGAAAATTTCTCTCATTTAAAAGAAATCACTCCAAGTCCTGGATATTTAAAATATTGGGAATTTTTCAAATTAACTACCAAGGCTTTTGGACCGGAAATATTTTCAAGAGATGGTTTTCAAGGCATTCGAATTGATCGTAAAAATGGTGGTTTGGAGATTGCGGCTTTTACTTCGGGTAGAAGAGCACAGAACACGTCATCAGAATGGAATTTATGATATCGCACAATTTAACACAAGTTACCACTTAATTATGTACTGGCGCATAATTATGTAGCACTCAATGTGCAGTGTAGAAGTGTAGAAGTGTGAAAGTGTGGTAGTGTGGAAGTTTGAAAGTCTAGAAGTTTAGTAGTGTGGAAGTCTGGAATTTTGGTAGTATGGAAGTCTGGAAGTGTAGAAGTGTGGAAGTGTGGAAGTGTAGAAGTCTGGAAGTCTGGAAGTCTGGAAGTGTAGAAGTCTGGAAGTGTGGAAGTTTGGAAGTGTGGAAGTGTGGAAGTGTGGAAGTGTGGAAGTGTGGAATTCTGGAAGTGTAGAAGTGTAGAAGTGTAGAAGTCTGGAAGTCTGGAAGTGTGGAAGTCTAGAAGTCTGGAAGTCTGGAAATTTGGAAGTCTGGAAGTCTGGAAGTCTGAATTCTGGAAGTGTGGAAGTGTGGAAGTATGTAGGTGTGAAAAGAAGAAAAGAATGAAGGTAAAACTCACTGGCACATAAAGAATTAAAAAATTATTTTTTATCAATAAATATCTTCAATAAATATCTTTAGAAATCTTGGTTTTCCTTGATTTCAATACTTGAGAACTGTAACAACAACAGAGATGGAAATATATAATATTCTGGTTTATTCCCCGTGGCCTCGTAGTGATGTCTATTGTTTTAGGCTGAATATTAAAATATCGAAATTTTGCTATTTTTGCGGAGCTAATTGTAATAGATCATGCAGCACAAAACAGGAAATGTAACACATTTTACAGGTATTACGCAGGTTTAAATAGCGTCTTATCTTGTTTTTGCTTCAATACTTTTGTTTATAGCACTTCCTTGACTTATTCTGCTGCCCGTTTATATTTTCGGGTATGTAGCCGTTCTTACTTAGCTTCGAAATGGGAACGCTGAAATGACATTGAATTGTTTTTATGAAGACCTGATATCCGCCTCTTTGATTAGTATTCTTGGTTGTTTCTGTACCAACGTTTGATGTCTCGCAGTATATCCATGATAGCTTGTCTAACATTTCTCATCTTCCAACAATAAACCACAGGATTCAAAGATGAATTAAGAAGCATTAGGGTCCATGAATAAACTGAAAATCTGTTCAAAGCGATACTCGGGTCTAGGATTTTAGCGACAGCAAAAAAGATAAAACGAGGCACATAACAAAGCATAAACACAATATATATGTAAAAAACACAGACAGCAGATTTTCTAATGCTCGCAAAATTTACCGTGTCTTCATTCTCTGCTCCTTGTTGCACCTGTCGCATTTGAAGGGCTACCATTTGGTTCTTGTGGCGTTGTACAACTAAATAAATTCTGGTATAAACTGTTGCCGAAACAAGGAGACAAGCTACTCCAACAGATGCCAAAATTATGGCAGTAATTCCAGTTGGAAGCCAAAATGGCATTATCATAAGTAATAAACTGAAAAGCCATATCGAGATCACCACTGCAACAGCACGCTTGTGAGTCACGAGTTCCTGGTATCTGAGATGAAGATGAATTGCCAAGAATCTGTCAACACTTATAGCTACAACACCAAGGAACGAAGCTGTAAAAAGTAAAGACACGATCATGGCAAAAACATTATAAACATGACAGCTGGAAATGTTTTGCTGTAACCGTTTGATCAGAAGAGAAATGTAAAATGGCTGAACGAGAAGACCAACACCAAGATCCGAAACAGCAAGACTCAGGAGCAATGATTTCAAAGGTTTCGGTAACGACGAGGTTTTTCTCATCGCGTGAATTGTTACAATATTCATCATGGTGGCTGTATAAGATAGAAAACCGTTGATAACACAAATAGATATGAACGTGGAATAGAGTTCCTGATCTTCGGTTGGTAAGGAGAGATACTGTAATATTGGACAAGATGCCTTCGCCATGATGTTACACTCGAAGGTTTGAAGATCTTACCGTATCTTACTGTTATTTTTCAAAAAGATATCGTTTCTACCACTGTGTTTGCCTTCAAATGAAGTTGTGATCACGTATGTTTCCTGGGTTATTAACAAAGTCAATCTAATGTTTCCTTTTTTCTCGAAGAACGCAGTGACAGTTTCACTGGGTCTGGACAGCTGGATATTAACATTTTAAGTAGTTAGAAGGTTGTCTTTGATTCACTGATGCAAGTGATTGGTTGTTCAGTTGACATTTACAAAGATTTTTGATCATAATTTACATGAGAACTGTTTTCATATGATAGAAAGCGTTTGTTTGCCATTCATTCTGCGAACAAACGTGCTTCGTGCGGTCCTAAAACCATAACAAACATTTTGACTGAGTAAGCCTAGGCCTTTTTCAAAAAATACATATATTAGCAGTGACTTAATAAGCGCTAAAAAAACTACCTACAGTCATAGTCGTCGTTGGGGTCATCTTGTAAAAAGTATCGTCAATTTTGTAAGAAAAATTCGTGTTTTGCTCCCCACAAAGTTGTTTCAACCCTGGTTGTGATTCCGAAAACATATCGTGATCTGATCTACTGCGAAAACCACAAAGTAGCTTCGGACTTATGCAAAACATACCATAATTATAAAAATGGCGTGCGGACGATGAGTGATATATTTTTGCAGCTGAGTACTTAATCGCCCAGGATTCTTCTTTTAGTGACAACAATTTATATCTGACTATTATTTGGTTTGGCAGATATGTCATCACCAGGATGTGATATGTAGGATGTGCATCTTTAATGGATTCAATATTGAACAAATGATCATTTCTTTTTCTTGGAGAAACTCTGCGAATCTGATTGGTTGCTCTCAAAAGGGAATTTTTTTTTCTTGCTTTTTGGCCTCAAGGTGCATACAATAAGGATTGTGGGCTTTGACTCACTGACTGGAATCTTTTAGAGTTTATAAAATTCGCCCCCGTGTTCTATGAGCGAATAAGTCAACTCGGGTCCGCTTCGATGACTGTTGGCTCATATAGAAAACGATGGCTCATATAATAAAATTTGACGCTAAATGTAATACCTGGCCAACCGTAAATGTAAAACGTGCTTACCCTAATCACTGTAGCTTTCCTGAAGATTACCGAAAACCACTAGAAGTCTTAGTGAGTCCAATCGAAGCTCGCCGAGGTACTGTGAAGTAACGAAGCCTAACCGAGAGTTTCCGAAGATATAGTGTCAACGCTTTTGAAGATCACCGATGTACCGATGTACTGCGAAGATTATCGGAGCTTAACCGAGTAAGTCCGAAGATTTACAAAATAGATTTGAATTAGATTGCAGAGGATTTAAATGAAATCCATATTGTCAGCAATCAAGTGATCTGTCACTTGACTATATATATCGCAAACTAATCCGAAGACTGCCTGTATACGTACAACGAATTGAAAGAGCACTAAAGCCTCATGACTGTATAAGCTTACCCGAATAGATTCACCAAGCTTACCAGAAGCCTTTCGTTGACTTCATTCAGAGGATAGTCCGAAGAGCTAGCTTCAAGTATAATAGCCGAAGATTAAGCAATGAAGGATTCCGAAGATATTTTAACGTTATCCCGAAGGTCCGAGATGAATAATGAAACATCAATTATATTTTATTTTGCTGTGTATATTTTATTATCCTCCTCAAACATTGTATTAATGTCAAGAGCCTGTTATCGCAAAAGTTGGAAAACCACAGCTGACTCGCAATTGGTTAACTAGTTATGCCTGTGATAATGGCTATGCTGTACACAAGCATAGGTGGTTGATTTGGTGATTATAATGGTTTTTCTGAACATCGCTGGATTGTAAAGACAACACCCTGCTTGCTGTCATAGCCACACTCAGATCAAAACGTGCTACTCTCAATTCTGATATTTACAATTGTCATTCGCTTCAATTTACAAATCTAACATTAAAATGTTTTGCTCGGGCACCACTCTAAATATTTTTTACGTTTCACGTAGGTTATGAAGGTTTAAATAGCTCAGTCTACGACCAGAAAGTGCTCAGCGATTTCTGTACCAACGTGTGATGTCTCGCAGTGTTTTCATGATAGCCTGTCGAACGTGCCTCATCTTCCAACAATAAATCAATGGGTTTAAAGATGAATTAAGAAGCAACAGTGTCCAAGAATAAACTGAAAACCTTTTCAACGCGATGCTCGGTCCTCGGATTTTACGGGCAGCCAAAAAAAATAAAACGAGGCAAGTAACAAAATAAAAACACGAGATATACGTAAAATACAACGACGGCAGATTTTCGTATGCTCGCAAAGTTTGCCGTGTTTCGAGTTTGTGTTGCTTGTTGTACTTCTTGTACTTGAAGGGCTTGAATTTGATTCTTGTGGCGTCGTAAAACTAGATAAATCCTCCAATAGACTATTATTGTAAGAAAGAGGTAATATGCTCCACCTACGGCCAAAAATGTAGATCTTATATCAGAAGGAAACCGTAACAAAATTACTGAAAGAACTATACTAAATAGCCATATTGAGATCACCACTGCAACAGCACGCTTGTGAGTCACAAGTTCCTGATATCTGAGATGAAGATGAATTGCCAAGAATCTGTCAACACTTATGGCAACAACACCAAAGAATGAAGCCATAGAGAGAAAATTCATGACGACAGTGAAAGTCTTATAGGTGATACACTCGGGAATATTTTGTTGTAGCCACCTGACCAGAAGTGAGATGTAAAACGGTTCGCCTAATAAACCAACACCAACATCAGAAACAGCAAGACTCATGAGCAATGTTTTCAAAGGTTTTGGCAACGACGAAGTTTTTCTTATCGCGTGGATTGTTACAATGTTCAACATGATGGCAGTGTAGGATAGAAAACAGTTGAAGACACAATTAGCGACGTAGGTTGAATAAAGTTCTTGAACTCCATAGATGACTGTTGGGGAGAATTGCAGCAACATGTCGCAAGTTGAATTCGCCATGATGTCAATTCGAATCATTGAAGTGTTTTTAAAGTTTGATCCAATGTACTGAAGAATTCTCTCCAATATTGTAACTTTCTTCAGAGCCGAACAGTTGCTTTCCTCTGTTGGACCTGTTGACGTTGGGCAAAATAAATGAGGACCTTTGTGCTTGTCAATGTTTTGTTTTGAAAAAGTTTTCTGGTTAAATTACATGTAATTAAGGTAAAGAAAATACCGAGCCTTCGACTGCTCGTCGGTATACCGCGGAAACACACAATATCCACTTGAAAAATCTATTAATTAGCTAATGCTTAAACGGACAATAAAAACTCAAGCGCAATTTTGAAAATAACTATTTTTACATGTAACAAGAATTGTATATTGGCTTGGTATATAGCTGCTGTAGAACTAATATCCGTCAAGGGGGTCCGTGGTATAACTGTATCAAGACTTACGTACGTAAGAGCCATTCAGTACAACATGACAAAAATGCATATGCTAGATGCTCTATATAGGAAACCATTAATCATTATATTTCGAAAACGTTGTTAATGGACATTTCAATTTATGATAAAAACAATATCCGCTTTAAATTCGTTATAAGACCTGCATGCTTGGTCAAATATACTTTAGCACGGTAAACTTTTATGCATAAAAAGGAAACTGACATGCAATATCGATCACTTTTGCAGTTTACGTAAGACTGAAATTAACTTAAAAATTGACCTGTCCTGCGACTCAGCTCCAGGTTGTCAACGGCTGACAACAAACTGATTATTTACTATTATTAATTTGCTGTATTAAGAGCGCGACGCGTTTCCATAAAAGCCGGTAGTTCACTGCAGCATTACTCATTTCGCCAGCTGCTGTCTTACAAGGTTTGGTTCAATTAACCAAAACCTCATTCACAGCACAGAACGGGAACAATACATTCCAACTTTTGCGGTTTCAGCTAAGCCCGGAATTTTAACGGAATTGAGCCTCTCTGTGGGTACCCATGATCTTCATTTTCTTTGCAATTTTTTGCAAATCTTCTTTTTTTTTTACATCATTAATATCATTAATGATGACATCATCAGCGGAGTATTTTATTGTCGTTTCCAGCCTTGTAATGGCTTCATGTGGTTTCGTGGCAGTGATAGTAACCAGAAGCTCATCACCTAGGTGATGAGCTTCTGTAGTAACCTACTGTTGTCAAAATCTCAGTGAAATATGGTCAAATGCCAAAATTCAGAAATTACAGATATTTTCTGTAGTGTTAACGAGTTTTGACAGTTTTATATCTGAGTGTCAATTTGATCACGCGAATTGTGGTCAATTACTGATCTTCGCTTCAATCTTGAGCTCTTCGTTTTACCGCGGTGATCTTTGCGTCTTCGATTTCTTCGGAAATACCCATAGAAAGGCTTATACACGCGATTGATGTTGTCCACAATACGCAAAATCTGGTCATTTCACGTTGTTGTTCCGCAAAGAACGGCTATGAACGGCAATTACACTTGTAAACTGGAACAGTCGAATATTCGACCCGAACTCGCATTTAATTCAAATCTGCCGAATTTGATCGTTTTAAACGTCGCATTTTACATGCACTTAATTCGGCAATTTGATTGGGCGCATGTAAAATGCGGCGTTTAAACCAGGCCTAAAGCGTTGCCATATTTCGGAAAGATTTCAGCCGCTACACGAGAGGACGGGGGAAATCGAACCTACCATGTATAGTGGACTATAGGTATACGGGGAGACTATGCCCAAAAGGGGTATCTTTTTCAGGCTCTAGGTATACAAAAGGGTATTAGGATTCCACGAGTTGGAGTATACAAGACTGAAGAGGATAGGAAAACTATCATTTAGGAACCTTATTCTCACTCAATTTCGCGAGTACTAATTTTGCGATAATCGCGAAATATAGGACACGCGAAAATTAGAATCGCGAAATTTAATACTGTCTAATATCAATTCCAGTGAAACGAACTCAACCGGGGCCACGTGCATCCCTTCATGTTTAGACTCTAAGAAGCCTGGCCGAAATAGAATGAAGTCCTGTAGCCTTAGATCTACAGAGTTAAGTTAAGTGCAATAGAACTCGAGACGGAGTCATAATTTCAAAAGAAAATTCTTCATTGGTTTCACTCGATCCATAAACTCTTTAAAGCTCACATCTACATCTTCTATTTCTTTAGACAATTCAGAACCGATTTCGGAGAAAAAAGTATTAAAGGTCTCAGCAGTTCAGTTGGATTGTTTGTTTTCTGCCATTACTGACTCGTCCCCAGTCGTCTTCATACAGCGCGCAAGGAGAACGCAGGGAGAGATGGGTACCGATAAAGGGAGCGCAAGGTGAGATGGGTAGGGAGAAAGCGAAAGAGGAAATCTCCCTATGTTCCACCATTAACCCGTCCGCCATTTTGAAAACAGGATTTCCCAGTCGTCTTCTCCTCTTCTCCCTTCCCATCATCCCCTGCTCCCCTACCTCGTACGCAACTCTTCCTTTGCCGCGTGTTATATGAAGACGACTGGGGACGAGTCAGCTGCCATTACACTCAAGCTCATTAATTACAGATTTGCCGGTTTCTGACACTAATCAATATACATGCAGGTGTAAAAAGCATATTATTAAATTTAATGGAGGTATTAAGTTTCAGCTCCTCTGAATGACGCTTTAATTTCTCATGTTTTGTTTATGATTTTTGCCATATAATATCAGAAAGGAAACTGCTCATGAAGCTTTTTCCTCTGCCCAACATTTTGGTCCCAACTTCCATCACCCCGGCTAAAGGATCAAATTGGATGGGTTATATTAAACCCGCATACATTCGGCTTTGCTTGAAATTCAAATGGGTCCAATTTTCAAATACCTGCATCAGATGGGCACCGGCTTGCATTGTTTAATAGATTGGCGACTGGAAGCTATAAATATAGCAATTTTTATTCGCGGTTTAGAGAAAAGTCTTATAGGCTGTTTATAGTTAGTCTTAGCTTTATTCAAATTAGTGATCGATGAAATAAATTAACCGAAGCACAGTTTCACATGTCGAGAGCAAAATATCTAAAGCGGAAGTAACATATTTTTTGGATGATTTCTTGAAGGAAAAACATTTTAGGCAAGGGAACGGCCGGCGGTCTTGGTGAATTGAAGAAAATTGAAACAGAATTGAATCGTAAATGCCCTAAGTGGCTATAGTAAATATGGCGAATTTATCTTGCGATGCCGTGCACCGTCTTCCGACACTGTCTGACATTCAAGAGCTTCATTCGACCCTTGTCGTTAATTGTGTCTTCGACTGTTTTCTATCCTATACAGCCATCATGTTGAACATTGTAACAATCCACGCGATACGAAAAACGTCGTCGTTGCCAGAACCTTTGAAAATATTGCTTCTGAGTCTTGCTGTTTCTGATGTTGGTGTTGGTTTATTGGGCGAGCCACTTTACATCTCCCTTCTGGTCAGGTGGCTACAACAGAATATTCCTCACTGCATCGCCTACAACAGTTTTTTCATTGTTATAAGATTGTTTTCTCTATCGTCGTACCTTACTGTTGTGGCCATAAGTGTTGACAGATTCTTGGCAATTCATCTTCATCTCAGATACCCGGAACTTGTAACTCACAAGCGTGTTGTTGCCGTAGTGATCTCAATATGGCTTTTTAGTGTACTTATTTCGTTTCTTATATTTTGGCTTCCTACTGGAATAACTTCCGTGGCTCTTTTCACTATTGGAATTGCTTGCCTCGTTGTTGCAACGATAGTCTATATCAGGATTTATATAGTTTTACGATGCCACGAGAACCAAATGCAAGCCCTTCAAATGCAAAGAATACAACAAGCAGGACAAGACGACCAAAATGGCAACATGGTGAATTTTGCGAGACATGTAAAATCTGCTATAGGTGTATTCTATATATATCTGGTGTTTTTGATTTGCTACTTGCCTCACTTTATCTTTTTGTTATTCCACGTTCCAAGTATCGATGGGAAACTGAGGTTTACACTCGAGCTCTACTCGATGACTTTGATATTTCTTAATTCATCTTTGAATCCTGTGGTTTATTGTTGGAAGATGAAAAATATCAGACACGCTATCATGGATATATTGCGAAACATACGCAATTTTAATTCAGTTTAAAAACTGGATAATACAGCCGAACCCCTATTATGCGCAACCCCCTATTAATTAAGCGGCCAGGTACTGAAGTCCCGAAACTAGTGTCAGTAAGTGGCCACCTCTATCAAACGGCCGCAGCCACCTTTTTGCCGTCCCAATGAGCGTTTTTCTATTGTTTTTATAATTACCCCTTTTTAACGCCCAGTAAGAATTTAATATGCGATGTTTAGTTTTGTTTTCAACAAGCTCGGACAGACCAGAGTCAAAAAAAGAAAGTGACGGCTGATAAAATCATTCAAACACAGGTTTATTGTCGTCTCCATGTGATTCCGTTATTCCTTTTATCGCTATTTTGTATTGAAGAAACGTAACCTTTTTAGAATGCCCTATGCTAAATTTCTGACGAACCCATATTATAGGCAGGAGTCTGACCAGCCGGCCTTTTCAAAAAGCTACCTACCTAGTGGACAGGTGGAGTTGAATTCCGGACCACCGAACACAAATCCATCTAATTATAACTAGTAGCAGGATTTGAAAGCGGGACCTCCAGATTACAAGTCCAGCGCCCTTACCACATGGCCACGCTTGCCTATTAAATTGAACCGAGTTCTTGCTCGAGTCGACTTGAGGAAGAGGACGGAGGGGCGGAGCCGAGAAGGTGGAATAACTAATTTAGTCTAACTCGGTTGGCTTGATGAAGTTAACGAAACCTCGACCAGGATCCCCCTTGGGAGGCATCTTTGCAGAGGCTCGTCCCCAGTCGCTGCGATCCTTTTGGTCAGACTAAACTGGGAACGAGCCACCATTTATTTTGGGATTTTATGACGTGGCCACTCACATGCGCAGTTCAGTGAATTTCTTTACTGCGCACAAAAGCCGCTTCAAGCGAATTTTGAAGTTTGGCGAAAGTTGTGGTGTACAGTAGTTTGTTGCCGCTTTTTACCAGTTTTTAATCTTTTTGGGCCTGGGAAAACCGCTTTATCGAACCGTATGGAGCGTTACAATTTCATTTTGTTGGTTTTGAGTGCGTGGATTTCTTGCTGCGTTGCGTTTTACTTACCAGGTTTGGCCCCTGTTTCGTACTGTGAACCGGGAAAGATAACAAATCCTGCTTGTTTGGTGAGTGTTTGAGAATCATTACATATATATTTCCTCCATCTTTCTGTTTCACCTAGCGTCTTTAGCACTATTACGGTCTTAATAAGCGGATTAATTTCTAAACTTTTCCAATGTGCCTGACTGATTGCGATATATACATGAAGTACTGAAGCGACTGTTTTCAGTTTACGCCTACAGTGTACCCAGTACCTCAATTCAGGATAGCTGCGTACTGCAGGAGCGATTTCAGCTAAACATCTTCATACTACACAAATGCTTAAAGTAGTAATAAGAATAATAATGTATAACTTCATGTGAGCGCCACACGTACAATAGAGCAGTCTGGAATAAATTTTGACTCTGCATTTGTATCTAGACCTATACAGAGTTGTTAATCGTATTTCGATCATGTTGGTTTTAATTGAGTCTGTTTGCAATCCAGTTGGTAATTCGTGTTTTTAGAACTTTGTTTTAATCCAAAACAACGTGTGCACAGGTTTTTTGCACCTTATTAACTTCCGTTCCTCGGTACACGTGTAAAAGTTCATCGTATACAAATTGTCAACCGATTATCATATTTATACGGTATTTAATTTACTGATGCAAGAACTATTTTTAGGTATTTTTGACAGGGAATGAAAATTTTCTTTTTGAAGATGTCATCACCACTATTCCTTTTTAGATTCATTCAAGATGTCCAGATCTGTTTTGTCAAATTTTTGTTATGCAAAAAGCTTGATTTCCTTGACAACCAGCAAGGACCAAAAAGAATTTTCTTTGTCGGAATAATTTATCATACATGCAATCACTGTGCATGGGTCAAAATATATAGTGACATAACCATGGTATAACACGGCAACATAGATAATGATGATGATAGATAATGATATAATGTCATTATGCTGATGCTACACTGTTCTGTGTTAGCACCCTAAACCCAAGGCACTGAATAAATGTGACATAAACATTCTTTGTGTTTGAAGAGGTCCCTTGTCCTTGTGTTGCTAGTGTATGTGCCCTAGGCATTTAACGTCTGAATCTTATTTCTTAATTCTATGCTACATGTACCATTGGTCACTAGGCTCAATTTCTGCTGCTCTTCCATCCTTCCCGAGGAGAAAGCCTTCCCTAGCAGGAGTGTGAGCTTACGTATTATCCCAAAGAGTGGCTGATAATTGAGCTTAACCAATCATTTGATTAAGAAACTTGGCAGATTTTATTCCACAAGAAATAAACTGGGATTTAAAGCTCAGTTACATGATCATGTGGAAATACAAGTTTGATCAACATACATTGTACTGTTCTTTGCTACTGTATATATAAGGTTAAATTCTTTGATTGTACAATAGATGGCTGGTTACCGGCAATGTACTTAACTGAAGCATCTTTAGCATTAAGGTGACTAGGTGTATGGTAATAACCTCCTATAACTTTTTGGTAGGTTTTTCAAAAACTCACTGCTACCCATTTATTCTACAAATTTTGATATTTTACAATTCAGCCTAAAGCAATAGACGCCACTATGAGGCTCTGGGGACTAAACCTGAGCTACGAACATTCTGTGAACACCTCAACGAACACATTCTATGGAAATTCTATGGAAAAACCGTGTCAAATGCCTAGCAACAAATATCCGAAAAATATCAATCATAATATCAAACTTGGTGGACATGATGTTTATTCTTAAAGCGATAAAATTGTTGGTAAAACTTTGAAGTATTTTCCAGCTCAATGTTAGTGTGTTTACATTCAATGAAGATGACTTCAGAAGACTAGACTTTGCATTTCTTTTGATTTCTTTGAAAAAAGAACATTTTTTACCAAACGTTTAGTTGCTCAATTCAGTGTGCAGCTTATATGTGAGTGTGGCTTGCCGGTATCTGCAAGTGTTTATGGTAGTTTTTTTCCCTGGGACCTTGTACTGAGGTCTATTGTTGTAGGCTGAATTTTAATGTATCAAAATTGGGCGATTAAAATAGCATATTCAAGGTAAATGGACTTAAATATAATTATATTCAACAGCTGACAAAATTTCAAGTGTGAAACAGTGTTTACATATAGGCCTAATTTTACATTGTATCCCTGGAAACACCCTACATGTCTCTTTGATAATTTCTTGTTCATGGCAATAGTGCTTTGAGTAATGTTAAATTCTCCACTGAAAACAATATTAATATATTTTTTTTAATCCATGTTTGAGTATATATTCAAAAACTCATCAAGTCAATCACAAATTGATGTAAATTTCAAGTGCTAGCACATAATTATTAAAGGTCTGTTTGATGTGCCCAGATGAAGAAGAAGGTAGTAAACTGCCTTAAAAATAATTTGTGTTTGTAAATAGCATTATACATGTAGATGGTAAACTCATCAACAGTTCTTTCTCTGCATTATTCTCCAAGCCTGTAGCCATTCAGAGCCTTAATCTGTGCACAAATGCATCCATAAACACAGGCTTCATTCAACAACACATTTAGTAATTAAAATAAATTTTTATTTAGTGTGTCATGTGCAATTCCCAAGTTGTAATACAACTAGCACTCTTACTCAGGAACATTGGATATGAGAAAATGTTCTATTGTATGAACAACCTTTATCATCATAGCAGTAAATCAGGATTGTAAAGCATCTTGCCCAGTTGATACAAAAAAATAGCAAAGTCAGACAAAGTTACAATGTCAATGGCTTCTTAATTCTGAAGTCAAAAACAATAGAAATTTTCAAATCGTCAACTGTAAAAGTTGTTGCAGTTTCCTATACAAGAGTGATCACTTGCAAGAGTGATTTGACTGAGTGAGTGGTGATCATGCGAGAGACTGTTGAACACGGGAGTTTTGACTTATAAAAACAATAATAAATGCAAGCATACATGTATTAATTGTATAATAATTATGATGATCAATTCAGATTTGATCAAAGATCAGCTGGTACTGACTGTGATTAAAACTAATAATTAAAAACTATTAATACCAACTTTTGTTTTTATAGTCCAAAATCGAGTTGTTTGTCAACCGACTAGACTCTGTGGAATCAGTGATACCTTATGAGTATTCAAGGTTTGTTTTTATTACTCTTTTTCTATATAAACTAGGACCAACAAATGTTTAGAGCTCGTGGGACAGCCTGGATGTATTTTTAAAAAAAAATTAACTGTGCCCTTTTCTTGCAGTTTTGATTTCTGTTCACCTCCTTTAAGTGAATCATCACCAACAGAAAACCTTGGCCAGGTAAAGTGATAATTACCAGTAAATATTTCCTTTGAGTGTTTTGGCAGTTAATATAATTGTTATTTTTAGATCTCCTAATTGCTTGCAGTTAATAAAATTCTTTTTTGTTTGCTTGTAGGTTGTGTTTGGGGAAAGGATAAGACCATCTAACTACAATGTATGTATGGCATTCCCTGTATGTGTACTCATGTGCACACTGTACTCTCTAATAAATTAGCATTTTTATGCAGTTTGCGTAAACTGAAAACTCAGTTCATAGGCATACATGAAGTAAAAAGAATGCTTAGCAGTGCATTATGGGGCAATTTTCAAAACAAGTGTTTGTTTTGAGTTTATACATGTACATGTAGATGTTTGAAGAGTCTTGTACAACCAAACAAAACTAAATCTCTATGATTTCTGATTTTTGTCATGATCTGTAAACAAGATTTTCACGGCAAAATGCTTTAGTCATTTTGGTACTTCAAGGACATGATGTCGACCAAACTATAGAATTAGTCGGACAATTTCAAAACTTGGTCGGACAATGCCATATGACTGACTGTTTTCTCCAGCAATGTCAATGTGACATTTTTTTTTTGTTGTCAACAGATAACATTCCATCAAGATGTAACCTGCAAAACTCTTTGTAAAAAATCTTACCAAGGTGGTAATGCTGATGACATGAAAAAACTGGAATTTTTGAGAAGTGGAATCGCTCTGAACTATCAGAATCACTGGTAAGAGTGTTCACCAGTTTGAACTGCCGCTTGACATGTACTCTGACTGTTATGTCACTCCCTTTCTGGGGAATGGGTATACACTCTGTTATTTTAAAATGACTTCAGTCTACAGTATGTACATGTACAAATGTACAAGTACATTTGAAAGTGTCGTGTCGGCCCACTGTAACCCTTGGATCCATGGCAATCTCATACCCCCACTGAAGTACATGTACAATCGCTGAGCTCAGTCAATTTACTTCTGAAAACGGTTAATGTACTTCTCTCAACTTCTAGCTGATAGTCACCTGCACTGCAAGTTATTAACCAAGTGGTCAAATTAATGAGGTTTTTAGACATACAGTTGTATAGTAAGACAAAGAGCTGTTGTTTAGGCCAAGGAAATGTGCCACTATTAATGACATAGTCGTATGAATGCTTAAAGCCTTATTCTTTTCACAGGATTATTGACAACATGCCTGTTACATGGTGTTATGAAGTCGCAGATGAAGACAGCAAATACTGTTCGACTGGATTCCCTATTGGTTGTCACGTGTCTGAAGATGGACAAGCACGCGATGCCTGTGTGACAAGTGTAAGCTTTGCCGATTTGCTTCAACAAACTTTTGGTTATTTTTTGTATGAACAAGTTGCACAACAAACTGTATTGAGTCAGAGTGGCAAATCACAAGATTAAAAAAGGAATATTCTGTGACATCACTCATTGCAATAAGAATAATAATTGTGGAAGTGGTGCAACGATCCCTTAAACAGGGTTGCACAGGTCGTGAAATGGTCATGGCAATGTAAAGTTCTTGAAGGTCAGGCAATAGAAAGGAATTTGATTTTGAGTCTGGAAAAAAATTGAAAAACATGTACAGTGTATTGAAGAAAAGCCAGAAAAATGAAATCATATCACTTTTGATTAAAATACCATTGAAGGCTGGAAGAAGCACTTTGGTCACTAATGTGATGAGCGATGTTTATTGTTTTGGAAGCCAAGACTATGGGCTGCTACTACATGTGTATTTTTCGTTTATTTAGTCAGGGAAATTTCATTTTTATCTGGGAAAAGTCCAGGGATGTTCGAAAACTGATGTCTGTGGTAACCATGTTAAAACATTGACAAGCACTGTGCTGGTGTTGTTTTGTCTTGTTATCTTCAGACCATGTTTAATGAGCGTGGGATGCACTA
This sequence comes from Meandrina meandrites, assembly GCA_963693305.1. NCBI lineage: Eukaryota > Metazoa > Cnidaria > Anthozoa > Scleractinia > Meandrinidae > Meandrina > Meandrina meandrites. Next base: position 4,016,255 of record OY855911.1, read on the forward strand.
TGTGTTCAATCATGTCGATATTGAAATCAAGTATCATGATGGTACAGGCGAAGATTGGGATGGATCTCGACTGATGTCAGCAAAAGTTTCACCAAGAAGGTAATTTATCATGTGGCTAAATGTAATTAAGGTCGTAAAGTTAAGCTCAAGGCAATGCTTGCAGCTTCGCGGTCACATGCTTCGGGGCAGCCCCAAGGTGCCTGGTAGTTGCCGCTTGCAGGGTTGCCATGGATACCTCCTTGCTGTGCCAGATTGCTTCCCAACTCACCAACTTGTGACCTTTCACACGAAAACGTACACTAACGGTTTTCCGTTTCCGAACGGTTTTCCGTTTCCAGACCGTTCAGAAGCCGTTTGAAATAAATTTGCATCCGTTCGAACGGCTTGGCTATACCGTTCCAAAAAATTTGCATCCGTTCGAACAGGGGCACCCAAAGACCGAATCTTTCCAAAGACGTCAGAAGTGTCGTAAATGGATTTCTCTATGTTCTAGAAGGCTTTTTAGTTAATTTGGAGATGCCCTAAAAAATATTTATCTGTTCGGATATTTAAGGGGAACTATCGTCGTTTCGAAAATTCTAGGGTCCTTTTTTGAGTCATCCGAAAGTTTTAGCTATCCTGATGGTTCTTGTCGAAAGTTCGAGGACACTGAGAGACCATATTTTCACTAGAAAATTTTAGAGGAAGTTTTTCGTTATACGTGTGCCTATCGAAATTTCGCGAAAATACTAGGCAATATAAATGTTTATCCGAATATTATAGGCGTTAAACCTATTCATCCGAAAACGTTAGGGGGTGTAAATTATACGACAGGATCGAGTACGCGGCCGTGGCCCTAAATTTGAGCGCTAATTAGACCACAAAAAACAAAAATAACTTCTCCAATAATCTGATAAGTAGGCTAATGCCGAGCTCAATCACCTCAATTGCCTTTATCTTTCATTAGGTTCACGTACATTCCTGATTACCTCTAATGCTCACCGAAACTTTTAGCAGCTTTTGGAATAATTAAGCCAAACGAAAATTTTAGAGAACAAACAAAACCGTCCGAAAATTATGGGACATGATAAAAGTGAGCACATCAATTTCGAAAATTCTAGGGAAACTTTATGGTTTTCCGAAAAAATTTGAGAAGTCTAGAGCGTCGCTGGGAAAAAATTTCGAAATTCTTAGGCGACCTTCCATCCGAACAGATATTTTACCGAAATATTCCGTTGGGTGCCCCTGTTCGAACGGCTTGGTCAGCCGTTTGCTAAAAACGTCAATCCGTTCGAACGGTTTGGGAAACCGTTCGCTAAATTTCTCAATCCGTTCGAACAGTTTCGTTAACCGTTCGCTAAATTTCTCAGTCCGTTCGAACGGTTTGGTCAACCCACAGGCAGACCACCCTATGTGTTCGTGGTTAATTATTATTTGTTGACATGAGACGAACAAAAGAAATATTGAAATCTATGAGGGTTACGAATAACGCTCCGGAAATTACATATCTAAATTGCATTTTGCTCTGAATATCTCAATAAAGTTAAATGAAATGCTAATCGACTCATGTGTCGTGTTTTCTCGCCTGCGCGGGCCGTTTTAAGCCCTTTTTTACTAACTTACTTTCGGCCGAAGGCCGGTAAGAGAAGAAAGGGAGACAAGGCTTGCAAGTTGGCGGCCGCCAGCAGCGACCTCCTCCACTTCAAACCGGAATTAACGCCAAACTACTGAAAATCTCACCTATCTGACGACGGATTTCGATCGGAAAGATGTTGCTCTATCTCTTCGCCGAATTTGAGCTTTATCCCTCGCACATTTTTCGAGAAAATCCATGCTGAAATCATGCATACAGCTTTCTCAATATGATCGGTGCCAAACTCAGCGACCAGAAGAATTTGAAGCATGCAGGCCGTTTCAAATTCACCAATCAGCGGGTTGAGATTTTGAACCGTGGTGGACTGCCGCGGGATGCCAAGCGCTGATCGGTGAATTTGAAACGGCCTGCATGCTTCGAATTCTTCTGGTCGCTGTGTTTGGCACCGATCATATTGAGAAAGCTGTATGCATGATTTCAGCATGGATTTTCTCGAAAAATGTGCGAGGGATAAAGCTCAAATTCGGCGAAGAGATAGAGCAACATCTTTCCGATCGAAATCCGTCGTCAGATAGGTGAGATTTTCAGTAGTTTGGCGTTAATTCCGGTTTGAAGTGGAGGAGGTCGCTGCTGGCGGCCGCCAACTTGCAAGCCTTGTCTCCCTTTCTTCTCTTACCGGCCTTCGGCCGAAAGTAAGTTAGTAAAAAAGGGCTTAAAACGGCCCGCGCAGGCGAGAAAACATGACACATGAGTCGATTAGCATTTCATTTAACTTTATTGAGATATTCAGAGCAAAATGCAATTTAGATATGTAATTTCCGGAGCGTTATTCGTAACCCTCATAGATTTCAATATTTCTTTTGTTCGTCTCATGTCAACAAATAATAATTAACCACGAACACATAGGGTGGTCTGCCAGTGGTCAACCGTTCGCTAAATTTCTCAGGCCGTTCGAACGGTTTAATCAACCGTTCGCAAAATTTCTCAATCCGTTCAAACGGTTTGGTGAACCGTTCGATTAAAAAGTCAATTGCCGTTAGAACGGCTTGGTACAGTTTGGTGATTAGACCGGTGAAATGATCTTTTGATCTTTCCTTTGAAAATTAAACAAAACTTTGGTGAAAATGAAGAACAGCTCCCAGAATAACCTGTCGGCCGACTGTCGGCCAACTGTTGGCCGACTGTTGGCCAACTGTCGGCCGACAGTCGGCCGACAAACGGCCGACAGTCGGCCGACAAACGGCCAACAGTCGGCCGACAAACGGCCAACAGTCGGCCGACAGAATTTGTGCATATGAACGTCAACTTGTTGGCCGACTGTCGACCGACAGTCGGTAACATGTCGGCGATCTGTCGGTAGGCTGTTGGTAAGCTGTCGGTAAGTTGTCGGTCAAATTTATCGTAAACAAATGCGTATTCAAAGTTTTCAACAAATAAGACTTGGATCCAAAATTAACTCAGGAAGGATACTTTTTCTCAGAACAATCTCTTTCAATGATTTGGTTAGAAGAACATCACTTCAATGCATTTCCTCGAACACGGTAATGTTCAGCGAACATGTCGCCATATTGATTTTTTAAGTTAGGTCCCAGCCCCCTGTTTCAAGTTTCCCGCTCCCCGGTCTTTTTTGCAAATGGCTTCGGAGTGTTAGGGGAAAGAAACGCAACTTTACTGTTTTATTAATAGCAAAGATTTCATTATTGATCATTGACTTTTGCAAACTTGGTGGCTCCTAAAGGAGCCGTTGTTTTTGAACATCACTGTTCAGTCGTAGAAACGCTCGTCAAACTTTAATGGCAACAGTTTGCCCTCCCGCCGCATATCTGCTACAACAGGCAAATGCCGCTTCAATCGCCTCCTGCACGCCGCCTCTAACTCTCTTACGGAACCGCTTCGCCAGTCTGACAACACTCTATCATGCTCCCTTCTATCAACGATCTTAAGCTCTGCAATCGCTACAAAGTCACGGAGCGTACTTCTGGGACACCCGGAAAGGCGGAATGCGTTGGCCATGCTGCAGGAGTTCTCTTGTAATACTGACAGTACCTCCTCGTACCGCTGGTGGATGGTCGCCAGGCTGTTGGTACTGACACGGTTCTGACTCTGGTCTCTGGTGGGCTCATCTTCTGCGTTCTGGTCTGTTTGTTGTCGTCGGAGACGCTGCACCTCTTCTTTTAGTTCGACGATTGTAGCCTTCGCTTCCTGTAAGGACTTCTGGAGGTCGGCAACAACTCCATTTTTTGTCCTGACGAGGTCCACCAGCTCCTCGGCATCACGGTTAATCGCCTCGTTCTCTTTCTCTTTTTCCTCGAGTTCTTTTGCGAGGGCTTCATTCTGCTCTTGCAGCGTCTGAAAGGCCTTGCCAACCTTATCGTGCCGCTTAACAAGATTTACGTACAGCTTGTCAAGCTCCTGGTAGCTCGGCGGTTCGTCGCTTTCCTCAACCTCCCTGTCTTTTTCTGCTGGCCTTTTCCGGTTTGGTGCCTTGGACTGCGGCGCTTTGCGTTTGCGTTTCGGCTGCGACTGTGACTCACAAGAGCAATTCCGCTTATCACCGTTACAGCTATTGCACAGAACTAAACAATGAAATCGCGAGTGATCGCCGCCGCAAACAGTGCATTTCAGAATTCGCTGAGACATGTTGAACTGGGTTGAACAGACTCGTAATGAGATAGATTATGACCTGCCCACTGTTTTATAACCTTCACGTGGATCCAAATTAACCAATTAGCAGCACGCGTTAAAGATGTCAAACAAACAAAGTCATTAAAAGAGGAAATTGTATTTGCATATGAATACCTTCCCAAACAAAGGTTGAAAAAGTGAAAATTATATTTGCATATGAATACCGTCCTGTTTTAATAACCACTTTTTGATTGGATAATTTGGATCCTACCGAGATTATAAAAGCTATTGACGAGAGAACATTTTACTTTTCCATTATGAATCATTTCGAGTTACTTACCTTAATCCAGAGCGTTCATTCAATCTTCACTTTCCTGGTCGATCGCGGTTTGATTGCATCCAGGAGTGAATGCTCGTGTGGATCGGATATGGTTTTAAAAGAAAGACAAAACACCCCAGATGGTTTTATCTGGGAATGTCCATCCAAAAACTGTAGAAAGAGGCGATCAATCAGGACAGGGTCTTTCTTCGAAGACTCAAAGATTCCTCTTGGACAGTGGCTGTATGTCATTTTCCTGTGGTCCATTGATGAATCAAACAAAAGGCTCTCTCTGCTGACTGGATTATCTCTTCGAACTGTCGTGACAACGCTCGAGAAACTTCGTAACGTCTGCTCCTGGAAGATATTGAACGGAAACATCAAGCTGGGTGGCCGTGGAAAGACTGTGGAAATCGACGAGTCAATGTTCGGAGCCAAACGCAAATACAATCGCGGTCGTGTTTCAGAAGGCACTTGGGTGTTCGGAATGGTGGAAAGATGTACTGGACGTAGTCTTGCGTTCCGTGTTCCGAATCGAAGCAGAGAAACCCTGGTTACCAGACTGGTACGTGAGTTCGTTGAACCTGGAACAGTGATTATTTCTGATAAATTCTCACCTTATTTCAATCTAAACGATGTTGGATACATTCATCTTATGGTGAACCATTCAGAAAATTTTGTTGACCCATACACAGGAGCTCACAGTAATACAATCGAAGGAGTCTGGAGTCAAGTTAAAAGAAAGCTGAAGGCGATGAATGGCACGGCGAAAGGAAAACTTCCAGGCTACCTTGACGAGTTCAACTGGCAGAGAAATTATCCAGGAGACCACTTTGAGCACATGCTGGTTCACATTGCTGAGATGTATCCTGTAAACTGAGTTCGCTTGGTTTTTCAAAAAACAAACGGCTCCTTTAGGAGCCACCAACTGAAATAAAGTCTATGACCAATGTGACGTTAAGCTGTGTTTCCTTATAAAAATTTATAAATATTAAATTATTGCGCCGAAATAAAAAATGACAACAAGAGTTGATACATTTGTAAGTTTAATAAGTTAACTAACTTATCAGAAATAAGCGGGTTGGAGTAGCACCAGAACCTGTGATCTAAGACAGAATAAGAATAAAAGGTTAAAGGTTTGACACATTATTTACACATACATGACATACAAGGTTCGCAATGCATTATAGGGCGATACAAACTTCACTGGATTATTTACGTCTTACAACGCGTAATTGGCCTCAAAAACATTCGTTTTTCCCTTTAATAAATACTCCAAGGGAAATTGCAACACGTGTAGAGATTTTTCAAGTTTGTGGGATCAGTTTTGGAGACATCTTTCGTTGAATGAGCTTCATTCGGTGAGATTACAACAATGTGTAGTTTCCATCGTTTCAAGTCAGCCTATTTTGGCTTCGTTCGTGGGCAACATTTACCAAGTTATATCTGTTGAAAGCCAACACAGATATAACGATTTCACCACTGTAAGGTATCTGTCGGCCAACTGTCGGTGACCTGTTGGTAGACTGTCGGTAATGTGTCGGTAATGTGTCGGCCAACAGTTGGCCGACAGGTTATTCTGGGAGCTGTTCTTCACTAATACCAAAACTTTTATTTTAGGAAGACGAAGTTTTGGGTTTCGGCGCGCGTCGGCTTTTTGTTTTGAAACCGCCGCAAAGGTACAGCGGAGAAAAAAGATAATTTTACTTTTGTTTGGCACACTTTGGTGGTTTGACCGGTGAAATAGTTCTCATTTAAAGAAGAGTATTTTACTGAAGTTATGTTCTTGCGCCACTTACCAAGAAAAGTCTTATCTTAGAAGACAAAGTTTTGTGTTTTGTACGCGTGTTGCGTTACAGAGCTGTCAAAACTTATGCAAATTTGGCAAGATCTACGCGACGTGCGTAATACTTTGATTGTGTGGCTGTTTAAAACGAAAACAAATTGCTGAAATAAAACTGCATGTGGAGCAACTACAGAATACATAGCCACTTCGGTTCGACAAAGCGTTCGAAGGGTTTATGACAAGTGTAAATAACAAGTGACTTCGAACGGCTTGGTCAATATTCCAAACAGATAACCATGAACAACTGAAAGCTCCCTTGAAAAAATGATTTCAAACGGAAACTTCATAAACCGTTCAAACGCTTTGACAAACCGTTCGGTAATTTTCATAAACCGTTCGAACATTTTCACAAACCGTTCGCAAAATTTCATAAACCGTTCGAACGTTTTGGCAAACCGTTCCGTAAATTTCATAAACCGTTCGAACGTTTTGGTAAACCGTTCAGAAAATTTCATAAACCGTTCGAACGTTTTGGCAAACCGTTCAGAAAATTTCATAAACCGTTCGAACGGTTAGCTTGCCCGTTCGGAATACTTAATAACCCGTTTAGCCGTTCGATGAAACCGTTTCGAACGGCTTGGTAAACCGTTCGTAGACCGTTCGATAGCCGTTCGTTTCAGCCGTTTAACGGAAAACCGTCAGTGTACGTTTTCGCGTGAAAAGTCACACTTTTAAGGCAAAAGCTCCAATTGAAGACTCATCTATTGGGGATCAATTTACTAGTCTAAGAGCATTTTTCTGGCTAGTTTGCTTTTCACCACAAGTTATTGTATTCTTCATTCAATAGTCTGTTCTATTTCTCAACCAACTCTATTCCTATTTGGTAGAAACTCAGTTGTGTTCCTGGAGTAATGTAAAGGTTTGTTTCTGTTGCAGTATCAAACACAAAAAGGAGGGAGATTGTGGTGCTGATTCACCAGCTATGGGAATTCCAAGTGAGCCCAAAGGCACCGATAAACTTGACATAATCTACTCATACTCCGTCATGTTTATTGTAAGTCAATCAAGTAATTTAAAAATAATTAAGGAAATACTGTGTTTAATGGTCTCTTTCACCAGTCGCTAGTTAACATTTTATGCGCAGTGTACAAGGACAGAACATTGTATAAACCTTTGCATTAATCCCTTTTGCATGTGCATATACGGTACAATCTCTTGATAGTTTTGCTGCTAACTTCCAATGAATGGTTACTTTGCTCTTGTACAGTAAATGGAAACCTTTGGGACCTGAAAACTGCTTAAGGTGTCTTCCACATGTACATACTGGAAGTTAAAAATAAGGCATTTGTATGTGGCTGATTACTTGAGGGAGGTGACTTCCTACAGGAAGACCATTGTTTGCAAGTAAAGGTTCACCTGTGTATTTGAATTAAAAGTTAACATTTTCTTTTAGCAAGAGAAAGATCCCAATCACAAGTGGGCATCACGTTGGGACTACATTCTTGACTCTATGCCGCATACCAAGATCCAGTGGTTTAGGTGAGAACAACCTCTCTGTCATTGTTGATCAAGATGACTGACATATTGGCAAAATCTTGGACAGTTGGGAAACAGGGAAATCCCTGATTGTCTGGGATTTTCCCCACATGACAAGTTATGAAAACCAGTAACCTTGAGGACATTCACAACTGTAAAAGTCATGATGTTTAATGCATTCTCTTTACCATGTTTGTCTGTAGCATCATGAATTCTCTGGTTATTGTCCTGTTCTTATCTGGAATGGTAGCCATGATTATGCTGCGAACTCTGCACAAGGACATTGCTCGTTACAATCAGATGGAATCAGCGGTAATTGTCAGATTTATATTGCATTTAGCACGTTTATTGATCAAGATGTCGAAATACATGTACATGTGTTGTCTGAGTTTGTTTGGGAACATTTGGGGTACATACATGAAAGAGTTAACCAGACAATGTCTTTCAGCCAGAAAAAAATTAAGAGAATTCAAGTACTCCTGAAGGCAGTTATTTTTTCCATCTTCTGCCTATTGTTTACAACCATGGTTTCTTTATTCACATGCTGGCTGAGAGAAAGTCGAAGTCAGACCTGTGAAAAAATGAGAAAAAAAAAACTTGTAGTAATTCTATGGCTATACTGTACAGTCATAAACAGCAGCATTGATAGAAATTAACTCTTGGATCTATAAGTAGGGCAGAGGGAAGGGTGTTTGGATGCCACACCCCTCAAGGTTTATTTGCAACTTCCAAACTTACAGAGAAAGTAGCAAAATCCAACGTTTGCCATTAAGATCACATGACAACCAACAAATACCCACCTTTCTTGTACACCAAGCTTAAGGTAATCAATGTAATTTGCAAATGCTTCTTGTCAAAAACCAGAGGTGGGTTCCCTCAACCAACCCCAACTCCTTGTTAAGTTGTTGAAATTAACGTTAATCTGTGCAACAAGTTCTTGTCATTTCTATGTCTGATTGATGATGGAACATGATTGTTATTCCAGGAGGATGCCCAAGAAGAATTTGGCTGGAAGTTGGTTCATGGAGATGTATTCCGCCCTCCCAAGAAGGGCATGCTATTGTCTGTAATGCTGGGATGTGGAACCCAGATCTTTATCATGGTATTCTTCACACTAGGTAAACTAACAGTCTTTTTCGAGAAGGCCTTATTTTTATTGACTTCCTAAGTAACTGTTTGTTTGCTTTGATTTTACAATCAATTTTTGGGAGTTCTGGTTAAAGTGAAATTCGTTTTAACCTTTTTCAGAAGCAAACATGCTCTAACTACTCAATCAGGGTGAAAACCAAAAGAAAATCATAACTGTTTTGTACCTGACTGTTTTCTGTATTATAGTAAGGTGCAAACACACAAGGGGTCATGCCACAACATCATGTACATGTGTAGCAGGGGCAAACTTAAATCACAGCACTTGCGTGTAAATTGTACAAGCCATTTGTGTTCCTGCTGCATGTCACCAATTGCGTGGTTTTTGTGTGGGATACCTGTGGTATCACACACTAATGCGATCGGGTTGTAAGTCCATTAATGCAAATGAGTTATGCAAATGAGTTGACACATTGTATCCCTTATGTGTACCCTTTGGATGCCCTGTTTTTCCTTGAGTTCCCAGACATTTTTTGTGGCAATAAATCTTCTTTGTATCTTTTGATTGACTGCAGGTCATGTCTACATGACTGTACAGTTTGGTTCTGGTTTTACCACAGTTGAACAGAAGAAAACTGTTCTATATCATACATAACACTAACGTGTATGCTGGCACAGTGTAATGTGTACTAGGCTCTCTGTGATTTTGCTTTTTAATAAAATAATGTTTTCATTGTCAGTATTTGCTTGTTTGGGATTTCTGTCGCCTGCTAACCGTGGAGCCCTGATGACTTGTGCTTTGGTGAGTTGCCTTAAATTCATTCACACAAGGTTAATTTTTTTTTTGCAGCAAAACATAAAATCAGGACCAAAGGGAGATGTCAAACACTTTTAACCAAACTGCTATTGTTTCTCCTCTACTGGTGAACCGTTTATTTGACATGTTGTTTAACAACAATCCTAATGTAGGTCAGAGTTGTGAATTATTATGCCACAAGGTGACAGATGGAATTTACAGATGAAAGTTGGCAGGGAAGTGAAGAAAGCGGGTGGGGCAGCAACATGACAATTTGGGCCTATTCCACAGATCCTTGATTTTTGTAGTATTTACTGCATATTAATTACTATTTCAATAGAAACTAATACAAGACTATGATGGTCTTCTTTAAAATAAGTGATACTAAAATATTACATGTTTGCCTTTAGGTGCTGTTTGTGTGCCTTGGATCTCCTGCTGGTTATGTTTCGGCCAGAATTTACAAAAGTAAGTGGTACAGGATTCACAAACGGTGCTGTTTTCTAGCTTCTTACTAGTAAAAAGACAGCCTCGGAAGAAATGACTTGAATTACCCTTCATAGCTGATCACTCTTTCTTCAGGAGTTTTATCCATCATTATTATATGGCTACAATAGTACGCGCGCTCTGATTGGCTGATGAGCGGGCAAGATTTTCTTGTAATGACCGGGCATTATGAAAATTTTTCTTGCCTTAGCTTTTTATAACTTTTTAAGGGTCAAATACTTGTAAACAGAGGTCAGTTTGTTTTGTAAAAATTAAAGTGGTTAAATTTGCCCTAGATCTTGGCGTAATGAAGGCAAAAATTGCCTCATTGTCAAAGAAATCGTTTCTTCTGGTTTCGATCGCATGACCTCAAATGACCTCTTGCGCGCGCAAGCGGATATTGAAAAACGTTTACCTTTTTTTCAACGCTAAAAAGGCCATATAATAAATAACTTATTAACCTCGTCCGTTCGATCATTACAGGGAAATCTCAGACCTCAGCCTTGATGTATTGACCTCGCTATCGCTCGGTCAATACATCAAGGTCTCGGTCTGAGATTTCCCTGTAATGACCTCACTCTCGGTTAATAAGTAGTATTTATTATGGTACTTTTAGCTGTTACATTATCTCTGTCAAGCAGACACACTGTTGCCTCTGGATCTCTGGCAGTCTTTTGTGATTACTTCTCTAATTTTCTTTTTGTTTAAACTGTGAAGTATTTTAAACTGTTCCCTTGCTCTCTGTGTAACGTTCATTTTTTCCGTACCTATTCAGTGGTTGGTGGTGAATTATGGAAGACAAATGTTTTGCTCTCGGCATTCTTTTTCCCTGGGTGAGTACAACAATCCTGAACAGCTTAAAGAAATATATTTTCATTAATATAATTATGGTTGCATTTATTAATTATTTTATCAGAACCAGAAACCCATAAGGGTTGAAATGATGTGTAACTCCATATGATTCGTATTGTGCACGTTTCAACCCCTTATGAATTTCTGTCAGAACGTAGACTGCCATGATGTACATGTTATGGATGTGGATTTGTAATCTTTCTGTTGTTCATAATTATTGTGAATAATATTAAATAACAGTTTTATTTGTCGCATTACAGGTTGATGTTTGGCATTTTCTTCCTGTTGAATCTTGTTTTGTGGGCTGAAGGCTCATCGGCTGCAGTTCCTTTCACCACACTACTCGCTTTGTTAGCCATGTGGTGAGTTTGAAAAGACTTGTGCTTTTGTGCGTTTTTTTATGAAACAATGAGAAGAATAAGACATCGCATCCTTTAGACATGTTTGACGCACCTTAAATGACTTGATAAAAATTTAAAAGAAAAAACAAAGAAAAAAAAAATCAATTTTAATGGTACTTTTCTTTTTATACAGGTTTGGCATTTCAGTTCCTCTTACATTCCTGGGTGCTTACCTTGGATTTAAAAAGAAGGTAGTGATCTACATCTGATTTCTCTGCAAATTTTTTTATAGAATTCTGGTATGCATGCTATGAGAATAGAAATACTGATCATCAGTATGAATTTCTTTCAGTTGATTCATGTTGTTGTTTTTCCTTTAGCCAATTGAACAACCAGTGCGAACCAACCAAATCCCTCGGCAAATTCCTGATCAGGTACAGTACTTTACAAGAGTTACTAACCTTTAGTTACCGTCAAAGAAAATGTAAAATGTACTGAGATGTTAAAAAAAGTCACATACAGTATAGTCTCGTCACTGCTATCGTGAATAACAACCTCAAATAGAAGTAGCTGTTAAAATTGAAAACCAAGACTTACATAATTTTTAAAAATTTATTGGTTTCTTGCACTAAAGAAAATCAGCTACTATTTTTTTCTGGGACAAGAAAGATGGTAATTTTCTTTAGTCTTAGAGCAGTTCATTAAGTGTACATTGTACGTATTTAAATGTAATTTTCAGCAGTCACTTGTTTGCCAACTCTTGCTGAAGATTAGCAAGTAACTTAAAGACTTGCATTAATGGAGAGATTGTTTCTTGTATTTAGAAGTTCTCGTTAGGGCCAATTCCCAGCACAACAATAATTTGCTTAACTGTTATTCCCGCAAAAACCTTTCACTGATGTCACAAAATAATGCTTCTTTTCTTCAGAGTATTTACACAAGAGCAGGCCCAGGAATAATCATGGGAGGTGTTCTGCCATTTGGCTGCATTTTTATCCAGTTATTCTTCATCTTGAACAGCATTTGGTATGTGCTTGGGTTAATGGCTATAACTTTACATACAGATGCTTCAATTCCCTTCCAAAGTCCAGTCAAACCTGCCTCTATGCATACTGACATGTTTTTTTTTTAATGTAGCCAGTGACACACCCAGAGGGGGAGGGGGATCTTTCAATCTATTTGGGTTGGAAAAGAAGGCCAATTCTTTATTTTATATTTTCAGTCAGGCACTTTTAACATAATCTGGTTCCACTCTAAACACTGGTCACATCTTTTTGCACACAATTGAGAGACCAAAAGTCATAAATAAATGTTCACAAACTCTACTGTTTTCTTTTTTTTTTTTTAAGTTTTTTCAAGTCTGTACATTGTACATATTACATGTAATAGTTTAGTGATATCTAATAATTTTTTTTGTCATCAATTATTTTTATCAGGTCACATCAGATCTATTACATGTTTGGTTTCTTGTTCGTTGTGTGCTTAATTCTGCTGCTGACCGTGTCAGAGACGACCATTCTGTTATGCTATTTCCATCTTTGTGCAGAGGTAAGGAGTTCAAATCAACTTGACACCACAGTGTCTTTCTTTGTTTTCCACCCTCCATGTTTTGCCTGATACTGTGTAAATGCATGAACAGGCTATGTCATGCTTTTTCTACCTTCACTCTTTAATTACAATCTTAACCTTAAAAAATAATAAATGATAAAAATTTATTATTTCAATGTTAAGATCTCATAGACAGTACACTTAGAACTGTGTAAAAATATTCATGAAGGAAAAACAAACAAAACCTAAAAAAGTATACTGACATGTGATTGTGATTAACATTCAAATTCAACTTGAAGAAGCCTTTCCATACATTTAAAAGCTGTAGTTGTACAGGAAATAGGTCTGTATTGTACTGGTATCTGATTTATAGACTTTTGTCTCACCCCTGTCCTGATAGCATGGCACATAATTTGAATGATTTAATAACATGTTTACTTGCAGGATTATCATTGGTGGTGGCGGTCATTCCTCACTGGTGGCTGTACTGCAGTGTACTTCTTTCTGTACTCTATTCATTTCTTTGTCACCAAATTGACGATCGCTGGAACAGCCTCTACCTTCTTGTACTTTGGCTACACTCTCATTATGGTGCTGATATTCTTCCTCTTCACTGGTGAGTCCTTCCTATGTAATAATTATTTGCTTCTTGTCTTTTGGGGGTAAATGATGTCATATTAAACACCTTTTACTAACAGAATTAGGCACCCATGCATGTCAAACAGTTTGAGGTGATTTTGTTACGAAGTCGTCTGAATTGTCAGTTGTCATCTTATTGTCCCTATACCCACACCTAGGACTTCTGTTCAGAAAATAAGTTTACGACTGAAATTTAGAGCTTTACAAAAGCTTTGAAAAAGATAACCAATGTCTGGTCACCACTTCATGAAACTTTGTTGAGACTGGTAGCCTAGAGGTTGGTGGCGGGGGGGAATGAGTGGGTGGGGGGAGGGGGAGGTGGTAGTGGCATGGCGGGGGGGGGGGGGGGGTTATTACATGTATATGTATGTGGCAGAGGGGTTTATGTAGATGTAGCCTGAGAACTCGAGTTTTTTAACTCAAACATGAAGGATCAGGAAAAGGCTGGGCTGTGAACAGGAAACTGCATGAGGGGCCCCCGGGTGAGGGTGTATGTTGGGCTTCAACAAAAATTACAATTCATGATAAACTATAAAGTAAGAATACTCCATTTGTATTCACTGTTATGTCATTCGACCATGTAAGGTCCAATGAACACACAATGTTGTGTTACACTGTTATGTAGTGAGGTAGTCCATTTATTAGCTACATAACAGGAAAAAATGAATTTCGATAATAAATCTCTTTGATGTTTTTTACAGATAATACTCCCAGAATTTAAACTGATTTCTCGAAACAAAGCTCAAAAAAAATCCACACCGGTTTATCGATAAATCATCTTCCAAGTTATATTTATTGTTAGTCTTTTAAGAATAAGGTCGAAATCTTAATGTGTTAAATCGTTTTCTGTTTTAGGTACTGTGGGATTCTTTGCCTGTTTCTTCTTTGTGAGAAAAATCTACAGCATCGTCAAAGTCGACTAAACAGCTCCGTGGAAAATTATTTAATATCTAGGAAAAGGAGATTGGAAAAAAAATATCTGCAATAACCAGCCTTGACAAGGACTGTGTTGACTGTAACTTCAGGCCTACAAATGAAAGGGTTGGATGGACGAGGAAATTAGGGGGGGGGGGGGGGGGAGACTGAGTAGTCATGGGGAGAGGGGGAGGTGAGTTGGTATATCAGGGGAGGGAAAATGGATGGGAGGGGAAAAACTAGTAATCAGTTCTTAATTTCTCTCAACCTTTCTAGAGCTTATGCTAGAAGGCAGGTTTTGGGAATTAAGGGTTTGTTCATTTAAGGGAATAAAACTGTGGCTCCACTCCACCGAAAAACGACAATGATATTTTTGGGGAGGGAGGTAGAGACACTAGGCGAAAATCTTTGTGTTTTCAGTGTAATGAGAAGATGTAACCGTTATTCGAATTAAGATTTTAATGTGTGGTTCATAATTAGTAGGGTAGTTACAAATGTGGCTGTTGTTAATTTTGCCGCTTCATTTCCCAGAGCACTTGTGATAAATTCCGTGTAATACCGGTAATACACGTACGAGCATTAAATGTATTTATGCTCAGTTAACGCACATAGAAAAGCTGTGTTGATTTATGTGTGTAGTAAATGGGGTTAAAAAGAAAGAAGTTGTTTGTGAGTACGTTGTATAGGACCGACGTTCGAGGTGTAAGGGCGCTTGCCAGGCCAACAATTCTCTCGCACCTTGTTTATCTGTTTGTTAGAGCTGTGCTTGCCAAGGAGCTGTGTAGAATGGAGAGACGTTGCTAAGCAACGGCATGCTGACGCGGCATATTCGTCAGCACTCGTGCTATGCATATGCTTTGTTTGGACAATAAGACGAGAGCTTGTACGAAGATGTTCCGAAAACGATTTTTGTTCATCCACGGACCTTGTTAAGTTTTAAAGTAAAATGAACGCAGCAGTAAGAATCATTGTACAAGTTCCTTAGCTTGTGTTGTGCACCATATAAAAAGAAATTTTACAGTTAAAACCTGCGTATTTATATCATATAGATATTTAGTTTTTTTCACTAGGTATGTGAGGTGTAATGGGTTAACTTGGACTGAATGTTGTAATAAAATAGTAGAATTCCCTGGCCAAGAAGGTAGTAATTCGACTCAAAGCTGCACATTTTAAATGTATGTTTGTTTGTAATGCATGAAATTTTGTTGATAGTGGCTCTTTATCATGTAGTCTGGTTGAATAGTTACGCAGCTCTCGTAAGCTTGTAATTCTCCTGGTCCTCTGGAGTGTAGCAGCTGCTATTGTTTTGGGGGCTAGGGGCATTGTTCTTGTTGTTTGTTCTGTTGTTCTCTCAGCCACTTGTGAGACCTTACGAGAGCTGGTTGTGGCTTAGTGTAAAGTTAGTTTTGTAGTTTTCTGTGCTGTGAAGGCCAACATCATTCTGTGTACCGAAGTAAAATGCTTTAACTTGCCCCGAGTCATACTTTGGTGTGGGGAGTTGCTTCTTTACTTCTTAATATAACACATAATTATGCAATGGGCCATTTTCAATAATTATATCAATATTTGAACTTGACTCAGACTCAGCGGAATAAATAATGGTAATTGAACTGAGTGGAGTGCAATTTGGTCTGAAATCATCACGTGATTTCAAAATCGAATGAGCGCGCAGCGTGAGTTCGATTTGAAATCACACGTATGATTTCAGACCAAAATTGCACGACGAGGTTCAATTACCACTTTATTACATCCATTTTGAAATTGCACAATTTAAGTACCCAACTGAATACAGGATTTTAGTCAAACCAAATGTTTATTGGTCCAATTTTAGCAAACATTAGTGCAATTTGATTGGTTACTTTAAACAAGCCTTGGAATCTGATTGGTTGTTTTGTTTTGGTGTTCCTTTCTCATTGGCTGGGAAAAAGATGCAATTTAGAGCAAAAAATAGTGCGATTCGTGAATAAATCGCACTGCTGAGAGCCAATCAGATTGCAAGGATCACAAGTGATTTCAAAATGAATGTAATGAAGGAAAAAAAACAAGAAAAGAAAATGTTTGAGAGTGAGTGATTCATAAAACAAGGGTAAATTCTTTTGTGTTGAAAATGGCTCATTGTAAGACAAGTTAATTCAATAATTTGTGTTGGTCGAGGCAGCCAAGATTGTAAGCTTGTAGAATTGTTATCACTGGTGGAATGTGTGTGCAACCATTCCGTTCGCTTTGTGCTGAAAATAAAGTGCTGACTTAGCTACAATGCCTGAAAAACTTGAATTTTTAAAGAGTCTGACCCACCCACTTTGCATTGCGCGCCCTGTTGTTGTTTACGAGCCCGGAGGACCACAAAAACTATTGTAACATGATGACGCTTCTTTCAAAAACAGCGATCGTTCGAATATAACAAACTGAAGAGAAGAGATAAGACTTGTTTCTAGCATTCACATCGCGATGGAAACAGATTTTACTTCTCGGTCGCTATCACTGGCTTTTTTGGGGGCCCCAAAAATGGCGGATTGACAAAGGTGAGAAATCTGTTTGTATCGCGATGTGAATGCTGGAAACAAGTCTTATCGCTTCTTATAGCTTCTCTTCAGTTTGTTATCTTCGAACGATCGCTGTTTTTGAAACAAGCGTTATCGTGAAACGATAGTTTTTGTGGGCCTCCGCGCTCGTAAACAACAACAGGCGCGCAATGCAAAGTGGGTGGGTCAGATTCTTTAACGAAGAATTCGTGCTCTTAAACTATTAGACGCCACATTTGGGACTTTAAGATCCATGACGCGACGGCTTTAAGAACGCGACGAAAATAGGCTTGGAAGATCAAAGAAGGCTCTGCTAGCAAGGTAAAGATATGGAAGACGAATACAATTCCACGGTCGCCTTGTTTTTGAAAATAGTCGGAATAATATCTTCGAATTAGACAAATAGTTTTTGGTTAAATAATTGTATTTCAAATGATATCTATCAACGAAATCGAAATCAACTGTTTTAAAACATTTACTGGTAAATAATTTCGCCTAATTTGCAAATTGAAAGGGAAGATATTCACATTTTTTTTTCGCAACGCCCAAACGTCGAACTTCTCGTTCTCAACGCAACGTGATCTCGTCCCCAGAGGCCGCGATCCTTCTGGTCTGCGCCAGGGATCGGGACCTCTGGGCAAATCTGAAAGCCCGGTTCCTCCAGCAAGTACCAGACACAGATGACGAAAAACAAAAGAAATAAAAGATAAGAAACAATACTAATCACAAACAAAGGACGAACAATGTGACTTCATTTGCATCCAGTACCTACAGGAAGACCCAAAAGCCCGCCACAAATTAAAGGCGACCGAATCTGATTGGCTGTTTAAAACTTGTTCGTTTCATCACAATCTCCGGCGCACGCGCACAATCAAACCGGAATCAGGACAATCTCGTTCCCAGGGTAACGCGGGCCCTGTGAACGTGATTGGAACCAGGATTTTCTGGATTTGCCCAGAGCCGTTGAGTTTTCCGACCGTTGGTCATGAGAAACACAGGCTCTGGGAACGAGATTGGACGTGACTCCTTAAGTGATTCCATTGGGACACAGCGGCAAAATGACTGCGCACGCTCGCGCACGCTCGTGGCGCATAAGCAATATGGCGCGCGCAAAGGAATGGGAACGACAATATTTCCATAGCAACATACCGCGGCAAAATGGCGGCATTTTTGAATTACCCAAAGTTTGTTTTCATTTCACGGGGATAAGCCCAAACCAAAAAAGATAAGGTTGTCACTTTCAGGGACGTTTGCTTCGAGCTTCCTCAATCACATATCTTATTCAACAAAAAAAATATTGTGGTAACAGATGTGAATATAAGGATTGAAGTGGAGCTTTCGTAACATGTTTACGAAGTTCGTACTACCTGTCACCGCTATTGCGCTTCTTGTCGTCGCCTTCTCAGAAGGTAAACTTCCTGGAGAAAAAAATTGTTTTCTCAGTGGAAAAACTCGCGTCAGGTTTGTCTGCAGAGGAAGAATGATTGCCCTGAACGCAGAAATGGCTTGAGTCGCCAAGGTGGAACGTGGAAATTTTGTTTGTGAATTTCACTGGTAGCAATTACGAAAAAGGAACAACATCTGCTCGTGCCCACTAAAATCTCATTCTACAACTTTGAGTAATATCCCCATTCCTACAAGACTGTACGAAGTATTTGACGAAGCTGGAAAAGATATGCCATCTTATCGACCCGGCACACTAAATGCTCATGAAACTGCTGTCAACCTACACAGATTTTTTTTTGCAGAATTACATAAGCATTTATTTAATTCTGATCTACCGGAGAAACCCAAACCTGACCGAGTTGCTGTCCTTGTTGCTGCTGCTTTCCTTGGGTGGCTCATGCTACGCTCCAGAGTTTTGATTTTATTCAAACTGTGCAAAGACACAGAGTATACCTGTCTACTTTACTTGTTTGAAGAAGTCCTGCCATTGCTATTTTTCCACTACCCTGTTATATTTAGAAGCTCTAAACTGGATGACTATCTATAATGAGAAGGTTTGCTGTTCTGTTTACATGTTGGAGGCGACGTCACTATGACAAGTCAACATTGTCATTGTTAAGTGACACAGTACACCAGAAGAAGAACAATGACAAATACTTTACAATGAAACAGCAACTGTTAGCTGCCATTACAGAGAAGAAAGTAGAAATTTGGCATTCTCTTTTGAGAGATTCCATTGAGCGACACTATACTACACAGCAGATCAGGCAAAATGCCCAACTTCTAAGTTTAAACAAAATACAGCATGACTTTCGGAAGAATTTTGTTCCTTCATATCAAAGGGGAACTGGGGAGAGAGATCAAACACTTCTGGCAGGAAGATCGGCAGAATTCATCATGCAAAAGTTACAAATCATTGCAAAAAACCTTCCTAGCCCAAAGCAGGTTAGTCAAGTCAATCAGAGACAATAATAATTTCATGTATGTAAGTCAGTTATATCTTACAAAAAAAAAATTATAGCAAAGTAATTATAAAAATAATTTTCTGAGTTCTCCAACACTTTTAACAAATTCCAATCTAATGGAGAAGATGCTTTGAAATCAGAGTGTATTAAGCCATTTCAATTCACAAAACATTGTTCCAAATTGTGATTCTACACACAGCTGGTCTATCCAAATAATTTATTCACCTGAGTAGTTAGTAAGTTAGAAAGTAGTTATGATTCAATTTGACAGGTTCCACGACAAATTGCCCAAAATGGAAAACTTCTCGGAGAGCCAAAGTACCAGTGTCCTTCTTTTGGCAACACCATTATTGATGCCAGATCTCTCCCACTGGGATACAGTCATGATAAAATACAACAGAATCTGGAACCAAAACCACACGTGCTATGCGACTTTCCAAACTGCAGTAATGAGAGCGCTACACAGATCCTTAGGCTTGCATGTTTTCATACTTGTCATCTTGATTGCTTGGAAAGAAATGGAAATTCCTGTCCCATTTGCAAAGATCCTTTTCTGACAAAGATCAATGATTTAACTGATTCATTTAATAGAGGCTTGTTGGAGAACAACGACAGCACCTTGCCAGACATTAATGAAAGTCACAATATGCAGAGTGCAAGCAGCCCAGGTATTGCCACAACAAGGAATGCAGACTTTTATAAATCACATGACTGGGAGAACATCATATCCAGAACCTTTGAACAGATAGTGGTTCCACAACCAAGTGTTCCACATTCAGCAACCCAGGAAAGTAGACAAACAGCAAGAAGTACAAGTACTTCAAATGCAGCAAGGAGAAATCACCGTTCACACTGTGGGCAACCTGGACACTGCAGATCTCGCGGTTCTCGCATTACATGCCCCATCCTATTACAGTCTCACAATCTGTCCTCACAACAAACAACACAATCATCTACACAACCACCACCTAACAATTCACACATGCCTGTGCCATCCCAAGCCTTTACTTTGCATGTTCCTCCTTCCACTACAGATATGGTTACTTTCTGGGACTTGCCTGTTTTCTTATCACAATCAACAATAGGAGGGCGCAATGGCAGCAACGCATGCACAGTTATTTCCCTGTTACTGGCCAAGACCTTCCTCACAAACAAACGCTTACTACAAATAAACACCAACCAATCACTCACACAAAGCTGGATTGTGGACTTTACCTCCTGCATGCTTGGAGGGATGTTGCCCGTCCCGGGGGTGGGGCATGTGCGTACCTCGGGTTGACCCCCGGGCATTTGACACGTGGTTTCGAAACCGTGGAGTGAGTCGCGTATTCGTGATGGAGGCGTTTATAGGCCAAGACGTGGACTATGTCATGAATATGAAGAATTGTATAAGTTATTTTCTATTTTCTTTTGTAATTAAGTTTTAAAGGTCCACATCAGCCCTTGGCTGCCATTTTTATAGACCTTTGTTTTCAAATAAAGTATGTATGTTCCAGATTAGCTAGTCCATGAAGGACTAGAGAAGCTCGTGGATGTTCATGGATGTTTTTAAAGGTATATTTTCTGAATTTTAGATATTTCTTCATTGTCAAGAAGCAACAACTTGTATTATATTCTTATATCACCTATCGAAAGATTGAAAACAATCAACCCGGGAGCGGGGCATTTGCCCGGTTCCCTCATCCCCACCCCGGGGAATTTTCCAAAGAAATGCTAATGCCCGGGGGTTAGCCCGGGGGGGGGGGGGATGGGCACTGCTGGAATTGACTGATGCATTACTCGCAAAGTGCAAATGCGATGACATCGCGGGCCTATTAATTTGGTTGAAGGCGAAATTGTCAGTGGCCATTAATTTATGCACAGTTACATTTATTCTTTTCCATTGAAAGTGTGTATCCCAAGATATTTGTTCAAAGAAGGTCAAATAAGGAGTTAAGCTTATAATTTTAGGCCCAAGTAATTCTATTTTAAGTCGAGAAAGTTTTGGCGATCGAAAAAAAAATGTAAACACAAGCTTCGTCGCCTCGGTAGTAAACCAAGTCAAGCGAGCGATCAATTGACACCCAGATGTCAATGGCAAAGTTTATTATTATTTAAAAAAGGAGTCCAATGCAGCAAGCAGTTAAGCTAAGTTAGCGATGAATCAAATTCACAACGGTATTAGTCAATTATAAGCCTGAAAACGTGTTAGAAAACTTAAACAGAAATTCGAAATAATCTTAATGATATTTATTGTTATTTAAACAAGCTTTCTTACCATTTAAAAGCTTTCCAGACGTCATTTCCAGAGTGTCTTCATTAAAGTTCCACCGCCTTTGTGAATATTAAAACCAATTTCCATCCATTGTTGGCTTAAGATCGCAGTTAAAACTGGGTAAACTTTTTG